>CP137666.1:60758604-61065902 GCA_037976565.1 Mesocentrotus franciscanus | reverse complement strand
CAATCTCTGTCTTCTGTCCTTCACCTTTCACTGTCCCCTCTCCCTCACTGTCTCTGTTGTAACTCTCTGTCACCCTATATGATTTTCACCCTTTTCTCTATCTCTCCTCATGCATTCATATCTGTCTCCCTCTCCTTCTCTGCCTCTGAAACATGCACGTTATCAATCCTATCAATCTCTCTCTCTCTCTCTCTCTTTGGCACCTGGATGAAACAGGATGACGAGGTATGGCAGGATGTTGTTCGAATGACTCAACGCTTCATCAGCGAGTCTCCGGAGGACAGTCAGGTCGGCATTGCCTCCTATTCCAGCGCCGGCCGCAAGCCCGTCATTAGGTCCTATCTCCAAGACATGACACCCGAGGGCAAGGCAAACCTCCTGTCGGTCGTCTCCAGGCTTCAATCACCCCAAACTAGTTCCCAGACCAACCCCTTGCTGGCTCTCCGTCATGCCTACTATAAAGTGAGTGCCCCAGCATCCGAAGACCTGGTACAAATCGTATCAAATAACGGTTCTACGACATGCTTTCAGCGATAATTGTTCCTTGGTTTTTACTCCTTCCTCAACCCTAGTCCAAAACCTATACCTAACCTTAACCCGAACCTTATATGTTTCGAAAGATACAAGTCTAGGGAATTATCGTAAGATCAAGACAACAGTGTGGGGTCTCCCAAATAACCTGCACTCAGGGGCGCAGATCAGGACGGGGGCAGGGTTTGGAGCGGTTGCCCCCAATAATTATGTGATAAACTACATGTAGGTACCGTATATATCTTAAATGCGATTCAGTTTTATATCCCCCCCCCCCTCCATTCTGCTGATGGGTTGTACTTATGAGTCTTTTTGCTTTAATATGAACAAAAAAAAAAGCTTTTCCTAAATCAACAGATTGCCTACAGTGTCCTATTAATTGAACTGCATATTGTATTTGTCCAAGCATTTCCACTACAGAATGGACTTCATAAATGAAGAGTATATATATATGGTTCCTACACGTGGAATAACAGACCTAGTATGAAAACCCTCGGTGTATTTACCGCTCCATATCTACGGGATAGGTATTGTGGCACTCAGAACTAGTGTGGCGGTCACAGGGGACAAAATCATATGGAAAAAGAGCATTCAGTCGCTTATCCGTTCTTTGTTCTTTCTTCGTCTATTTGCAATCAAGGTATATTCCAAATTCGAAGAGAAAGTATTCACAGTCTTTTTCTTAGATCATCCTAATTCATAATAAGTGTTCCGATTATTGGATAATATATGGAAATGATGCCAAGCAAGGGACGCTGTTCGTCTCTTTAACTTGTCTTTATAACAAAACCTTATAACGATATATCAAACATCATGCCCCCCCCCTTTCAAGGTACTACTCAATAACACTGGGGAATCAGAAATGGGAATCGGATCAAACATCCTTCTCTTCAGCGGTTGGCAAGGCAGTCCCACGAGCATCACCAGAGAAATCAGCAGCTTTCGCCAGCAGGGGGTTGAAGTCCGAGCATCCGAGTATGGACCACCGTCCTCCGGTCGACAGAGTGTCAATATCCCAGGTATTCTTGAGCCGAGTCGGATCTACGGATACATGCCTGGCTCGAACCCGGTCGAACCACCCTCAAACCCGGTTGAACCACCCGAGCCGGTTTTCCGCGATCTCGCTAACGATCCCAGGCTAATTCAGGTTAGTTTTCACCAGAAAAAAACTGTAGATAGAAATACCCTAGTCTCACTGACGAGACCGACACCAGACCGACACCAGACCCGAACAACAAAAGTATGATAAGCCGAGTGGCCAAGAATCGGTCGTTTGGTTGAATGTATTCCTGGCGTTCGTAAACACTCAAACAGCGTCCAGGTTGAGTTGAGTTTATTTTATTTATACACGGTAAAAGCCCGAAACAGTTCGCAGACGGGTTTCAATCAGGGCCGTGTTGATAAAAGGCAACATAATAATGACATATAAACAAAAGTAATGTTTATATGTTGCTTGAACGTATCCCTGACGTCTTCCGTGAATGTTCAACCAACACCTAATTTAACGTTTGCTAGACATTATTTTGTTGGACGTTGGTTAAACACATCCCTGACGTAATCCCTCAACAACCAAGCAACGAACAGCTAAATGTTTGTTGGACATTGGTTGAACTTAGCTGTGACGTCATCCATGAACATTCAACGAACGTTAGAATAACGTTTGCTCGATGTTAGATAAACGTGAATTGCTTGATGATATCGTCGCTAATCTCATCTTCCTCTATATTATCGTCTCCAGATTGTTCGTCGAGACTTTGAAAACGTCATGCCCCATCGCAACCTCACAACGCCGGTCTACATCGATGGAACAGTCGGTCGGTTAACCACATTCCGTGTACAATGGGACCAGAACCCGGTCACGGTGGAGCTTCGCAACCCCAGCGGCCATGTCTACAACCTCAGGTCGACGACTGTGGCCGTTGTCGACACGTCCAGGCAGAAAGCCGACTTCAGGCTTCCTGGTTTGATTGAGGTACAGCTCGACGAAATCAGTTCATTATTTAGTTAAACTGTTGAGTAAGCGATTCTACAAAGTTCAAATCAAAGAAAAGAATTATTACTTAGGCTATAGTAATTGGGGGAAATGGTTCTATTTTAGATTCTGTTAATCAGTTCTGTTCAAGGGTTCTTTTATATGGTTCTGTAATACAGTTTGTGTATATAAGAGGTTAATCCAAATGGCATAGGTCGGAATTGGCTGTCCTTTGTGAGAATATAATTATCTTTAATACTTCCATATAGTAAATTTTAAGACCATCTATCCATTCAATTGGCATTCAAGTATTGGACAACCCCGTTTATCCACCATGTCCTTTGAGAACTGCATCAGTCTATTTATCGAAACGAACGTTCCTGAATTAACCAGACCAGCAAGCACGCAATATCAAATGCTCGTTCAGATATGACTCTGCAAAATCGCGGCATTAAAAAAAAATATGATGACCTAATGTGTAATACGTACCACATTTCTGTATTTTAACATAGAGCTCTGTGAAAACGACCAAGCCCTTTGCTGCGCGCAGTTGCCATTTATTTACACGTACAAAATATTTGAACAATCCTTAAATCGACTGAACATTAAAAATAACCTATAAACTAACCAGTGAACTAGTCAGTAATTCAATCGTTTTCTGAATGCTTGTTTTTCGTTCGTCTCTCTCCATCTTAGAAAGGAGTCTGGTACGTGAGTATCAAGAACATGGAAATGGAATACCAATCAGTAGAACTCGACGTCTACTCGGCCGCTGCCAATCCTACCCAACTCCCTATCCGAGCAAGGCCGCTCGTCATGCAGCAAGAAATCGACATCAATATCGACCCCGTGCTAGTCCTCCACGGCGAGGTCAAGCAAGGGGAGATGCCCGTGGTCGGAGCAACTGTCACCGTCTCCGTCGATCGTCCAAATTCATATCCAATCCGGGTCACACTGAGGGATAGTGGAATCGGTAAGTTGTATAGCGATGTTGCACAGGGTGGGGTACAACGTGATGTACAACATGCTTTGCAAAAAGTCCGACTACAGTCTTCATTTTGCAGAGATCCAGGACCAGTATTTAATTCAATACTTAATAACAATAACAATATGGTGCCTTCTTGTATATAGTACATGTGACCGTCACATCGTGACTGGTACCCATTTACACCTGGATGGAGAGTGGTAAACGTGGGTTAATGTTTTTTCAAAGGACGTTGGTGCCGGGCTGCGATCCGAACCCTCAACCCTTTAATTGAGAGTCAAGTGAATGAACCGCTAAATCACCGAACCTCCACTTAAGTCAGACACATAAAGTATCGTACTTAGTTTTGGGGACTGACAAAATTTGTCTTCACTTATGTTGTGTTCACAGGTGCCGATGTGAGAAAGAATGATGGCATCTATTCGGCTTACTTTACCGATTTCACGGAGGAAGGCAACTATCAGCTGGACATGAGCGCCGTTGGGGACAACACAGCCTCCAAGCAGAGACAACCCTGGATGGGCAGTGGAGTTCAGCCTGCTGATTGGGGTTAGTCATACACAATTTATTCTTATCCTATTCAGACTTCTTATTTCTTATTGCCTGTAAAAAGAGTCAGGGTCGTCACGAAACATCTCAGCTTAATTCGAATCACATAATTTCGCGCATAATTTTGTCATCCTTATCGACAACTTTCAGGTCACTATTTTTTCCAAATTTAATGGTAATTATTGCGTGTTTAAATGTATGTTAATAAACAATGCATACTGAGGATATAATTTCCGTTCAGAATTGAAAGTTTCACATTTATCATGCGAATGATGACGATCTCGTAGAACAAGTTGATCAAGTCGATGATTGATTAGAAGATTGCATCTGAATCGAGGCTTGACGAAAAACCGCAAATATAAGTCTTACGAATTGAAATCACTTTTTTTATCAAAAGAGGGTATGAGGGTGTTTTTTGTAATTAAAGTTTGAAAGACCAATGAATCTTTGAGATTCTTTTTTTCTCGACAACATGCACCGTACTAATTTAAAAATTGAGTTTCATGACAAAATTAGATTGTAAGACTTCGTCACCCTCAAGATATCACTTTCTTTTCTTGTAGATGCCGTAGAGCAGCCGCCAGCCATCGTCACTATCGACCCGTTCATGAGAGCTCCTCCAGAGGCGCACGTCGAGGTGACGGGTGACGTGGCATCGTTGATGAGCGTAGATAACTTCCCTCCAGCACGCATCAGTGATCTTGAGGTATTGGGGTTTGATGTCGACGCAGGCACGGCGAGGCTCCGGTGGACAGCCATGGGAGATAACTATGAAACCGGACTGGGTAAGTCTCTGTTCATCTGTAACATTTCTTTTGTGTTAATTATCTTCAACTACTAGGCCTACTTTATTTCTACTCAGACCCACTGGAAGATCAAGGCCGAGTTTGTTATGTTTTCCATGTTATCCCCCAGTCGCACTGTAAAGCCGACTCCAAACCGACCGATTCTAGGTCACTCGTGGTAATTTAAGTTTTCTAATTGGTCAGTTGTCGATCTGGCGTCGTTTTCGTCTATTTGATTGTGGTATGAGCCAAAGGAGATATCTAACGCAAATACTTGTACGAATTTCAGCATTTCGGAGTACATCTCTCAATCTCCCCCCCCCTCCCCTCCCCTCTTCAAGGTTGTTTAATATAGATGTGTGCAATAGTAACTAGAGAAATTATGAAGAACTTCAAGAGGTTAATTTCTACGAAGCAAGAAATTTGTGGCTATTTAGAGGTCTCTATGTAGCTAATACTTCAACTCTTGAAACCCAGGCGCCTATTTCCAAACATTTTGCAGTTAAAATGGAATTGGAAAACTTGCTTATTGTGGTTCATAATAATTATAATTAATATAAACAATCGGCAGTTTAGTCCAGTTAAGTCTTTTAGTCGGCGTAAAAGCGAAATCGGTTTCAAATCGTAGACGATCGCACAACTGAATTAACGTCACTACGATTCCGAGCCGATGTGAATTCTGCTCCTTCAAGGAAACTTGCTGTTCCCGACACTGTTATTTATTATTTATATACATATTCAGAACCTCGATCATTAATATCTTACATGTTTGAATGTTCAAGTGAAATACTACTGCAAATTCTTCCAAGATCGGATCGTAATCAGGTGGTAAAGTGTGCGATGGGCTTAACATTTCGGAATATGAGAATTTTCAAAGGCATATGCTTACGATCTAAGAATGACAAGGTATTTTCGAATCTATTCTAACCATGTTCATTTTCTGCTTTCCAGCGTCCCAATACGAGATCCGATACAGCGACAATGTAAACTTGTTAGCTAGTTCCTACTACTCCGGTACCGTCCTCCCCCAAGCCCTCGTTATAGACGGCAACCTTATGGCCCCCAAGCTGAGTTTCCAAACTGAGATTATGACCGTCCGTTTTCCTCCAAACGCCTGCAATCCAGTCTGTGGAATCCGTCTCCTGGCCATGGATAATGTCGGCAACCGGGGCAAGCCATCTAACGTGGTGACGGTGGTCATAACTACAGGGCCGCCGACCACTGGGCAGACGGTCACATCGTTCTTTGATGTTACGGTCGGAACGGGTGTCAATGGTGGTGGTGCTTGGGGTGGTACCGGTGGTGCTGGAGGTGGTACTGGTACTGGTGGTGTTGGAGGTAACGGTGCTGGTGGTGGAGCACGTCCCGGTGACCCTCGTTTGCCGACGACATCGGGACCTTTTGCCTTCACGCCAGGAATCTTCGACCCAGGTCAACCCGGTTTATTCCCCACGTCTGGTACCGGCGTCGGTATGGACGCAATCACGACGAAAGTACCTAGGGCTCCACCACGGGGGCTCAAGCCCCAAAACAAGAGAAAAACCACGACCATCGTTGCTGTCGCAGTGGTTGTCGTTCTTCTATTTATTGTTGCTATTGTGGTATTCTCGGTTGTCAGGCACGGAGTTCTCACAAAGCGAAATCGAAATCGAGATCAGTGGGCAATTCCAAGCGACGCCGAGGCTGACCCGGAGACAGAAAAGCCCAAAAAGAAACGATCCAAAAGAAAAGTGAACGATGCATTAGTACTTGAAGACATGTAAAATCTAGCTGCCTTTATGATGAACGATTTGAAAAGACAATGATTGTTCAGATAACAGTCATATTATCACGTGTCTATAATTGTAATATTCTGTCCAAAAGGATTTAACCGAAGCAGTGGAAGAAAATACATCACTGTTATAGTTAAACTCCGTGATCAACGAAATGCATAGTGATAACAATTATACCGAATACTTGTAAGGTGCTCATATTCACTTCGCAAGGTGCACAAGGGGTCCAATATTACCCCAGCTCTAGCTACGCTACCAATTTTGGTGTTCACAGCATTTAGATAATTCGTTTTTACCAGGTACCCATTATACCTGCATGGGTTAAGAGTGGCATATTACATAATGGTGTCTCGATACGTTATCTTTGTTATGATTGTACTTTTCTGATTCTTTAGCCCCTTTACTTCACAAGGGTTGCAGTCAATTGGTAAAAATTAATAGTTTTACCAGCCATCCAAAACTCACTCAGAGTATAGGGAAGTGCTAACCACAAGCAATTTGTCAAGCAGTAGATGGCAGGTTCGAATCCCGCTGGTTCCAAGATTTGTTCTGACTTGTTTTCAATTACAGATCGATCAATCGATCTTTATTTACTGGATGTAAGCCACAAATATTTTTTAAACAAACACGATATAGTTTTGATTATTTTAATTTAAAAAAATGAACACTTTTCTTAGATTTTGTGCAGGAGCGGATTTAGGCTCGGGCTTCAGTTACCCAGATATAATTTTGTGTGCCCCCCCCCCACACACACAACTGATGTGGAGGGGGGGGGTCCGCCTGTGTATTTCTGCAAATTTAAGAAACGATGAACTTGGTAAAGGACATAATCAATTTGATATCAACATGCTATAATCCTAATTTTTATGTAAACCTCTGTATATCTTCTGAAATGTATACCTTGTTAGTTTAGCATTTCAAGAATTTACTCTTGACGTCTTTTCACTGGGCTTAATTATGGTTCCATTTGGTCCATAGAATCAATAATTATATTATACCTAGTTTGATCTGTTGCTATTTTAAAACTTGTATGCAATGCCATTGTTCATTATAAACAAAGAGTTTCACTTGAATGAATGAATGAATGAATGAATGAATGAATTTAACGATTTTTATGCTTTCATTGAATTATCAAAAACTAGAAAATATATTTTTATGCAATTTTCATGAAATAGAAGAATGTTATTTTGTGTGCTTGTTGTGTGAAAAACTTGTTTGTTCATGATTTGTGTGTAACATAAAGATGTGATCCATTTGTGTTTCATTTTATTGAAAAGTTTGATCCATAATATAAAATATCGCTTTAAAATGTATATATTCTGGCAATAAAAGACTTATTTCAGTTTAAAAAGTTTTCGAGATGATTTATGATACTTGTATACAGGCAGAGGTATTTATTTGTGTGATTATCTTTAGTTGTATGTTTTACTTAGTTCTAGTTTTTCATACTGATATCAGAAATATATTTTTTTGGTGCACAACCGTGTTTCAACTGGCATTGAATGACGTTATTGTGCTTCTGTGTTATCGTATTCATGTACATATACAATGTATATAGAATCTGATGCAAATTACATGAGTAACATGCGTGTTTTTCGTCTTTTCTGTTAAGAAAAAAAAACAGGGTCAATTCTGTTATACCCCTTTTGATTATATTTTTGTTTTGTTTCTTGTCAATAAAGATCTTTCTCTGTTCTGAATAAAGTTTAATAGAGTGTTTCCTTGCTTTGCATCGTTTCAGTATAGTTTGGCATATGTTGAATAATAATAATAATAAATCGACAATTGTGTGAAGTTATGAAGTTGCTATTTGAACCCTTTCCAGTTTAAAAATTCGTAAGAATAATATAACAAAATGGCCTTACGAAGGAGGTTGCGGGCGGCTGCAGAAAACTTACAAATGAAATGAAACCATTCCCCCGACACCTTCCTCTCATCTCCTCGATAAAACTAGAATTTATACATAAAAAACAAAAACTTTGCTCGCCCTTGATGTGGAATATAGATATATCAATATGTCATTAGCGATAATTTATGGTCAGCCAGTAAGTTGATGGGGACATTGGAAGTTCATTCGGGCAAGATATGAAAGCGAGCCATTAATGCACCATTCTGCTTTGCTAAAAATCAAAGAAGAAAAAAAAAAAGAAACGAGAAAGAAAGAAAAAAATAATGACAAATAGAAAGAAGGGGTAGTTTAAAAAAGAATGGAAAGAAAGAAAGAAGGAGTAATAAAGAAAGAAAAAAAGTAGATAAAAGTTTCATAATCAAAACTTGGCCAGCACCCTCCTTATAATGGTTTCTTCATTGAACACATGCATGGTTTTAAACGAATGGTTCCTCGCTTTTCACCCCCTCCCCACGTCCCATTTCGAAACTAAAGTTTTTGGATTTTTTTTTCACGTGGCCTAATATAAAGTCTAGTTATTGTTCCATTGGTGCCCTATAGATGACAAATATTAGTATATTTCAACTCTGCGATGATTTTAAAGAGCATATAACATTTTTTGGCGCAGAATAAGCATTTCTTTATCCCCTCAGCCTGCCGCCCATAGACCCTAAAGGGGAGCCTTTATGGGAGAAAATGAAATGGAAATAGAACGATAGTGTGTTTTTAAATATCGAATCGGCCTGAATAGGAAAGGTTGGTAATTGGTGATTAGAGAGTCATTATAATTAACCATTCGAGTAATAAATGGCTGTTATACCCAGTTTTCCTAAACTTTGTCGGAATCTGTTCTAAATACAATAGCGCCACCTTCAAAAGCTTGTCCAACCATTTGATGAGTTGTCAACTTCTTTGAAGTGAGAAATAAATACAAGCTATCGTGGCTATATGAAGGCGTATTAGTTTACAATTTACATTAAAATGGAAATAATAGCGAGAGAAAGGGGAAAGGGTAGAGAGAGAGAGAGAGAGAGAGAGAAGAAAAAGGGAGAGATGGAGAGAGAGAGAGAGAGAGAGAGAGAGAGAGAGAGACGTGAGGGGGCGGGGATTATGTTCTTTATATACAGCCACCATAGAGATATATACTTAAATATCTCTATGACAGCCACTTATTAAATTAATTTTCTTATAAACATGCTTCTCTCTATAGAATGTTCTTCCGGATTTTATGCTAAATAAAGAAATCATTCTTTCTTTTTTCCCTCTCCTCTCCATTTACCCTTAATTCTTTTCCTAGCTGCAATGAATCCCCTTTTAGATCTTTCTCGTTTATTCCATTTATTTCATTAATTTTTTTAAATATAATTACCATAGAGATATATCAAAGAACATATCTCTATGGAATTACCCGTCCCAATTAACAGTCCCCCACCTCTCTCAAAGTTACTGGTTTGATATCCCTTGGCTTGATATGTTCACGATTTATTATGATTTGGGTATCCGGTTGTACACAAGGGCTAACTCCGTACAAGTGCAACGCCCATTTCACAAAAATGTTTTGATGAAATCGGGAAACGCAACACAGTATACCAGTGATTGCATTTTCATGCGCTATGCGAGTGCGAGCTAGCTGGTGCAAACAGAGGGAAATCCCCGCGGTGAATCTTTTGGCAGGGGAACGAATAGAGCAAATTACTTCCTTTTCGGACTACTTTCACAGGTTCTGAGGACAGGTGAGAGTATCTTTGAGATATATATCAACATTTGGAGCAATTATCTATGCTTGTCATGAATGTTTTGCAGTGATTTATTTGAGTTCATTTGTTTGAAGAGTTGCACGATCCACTGCACTGACTGCACTGGAATTCAACAGGTAGGTTGGCGAGCGCGAGGGCCCATATAGCGTACGTTGGTATTGCAATACAGATCAAGCTGAGCTAGCGCTAGCGGCACTAGCCAGCATGCAGCAGCTGCACAGGCACAGCTGATCGCCGCACCTAGAATCATCTTGATTGGTGGCTTGAACAAACATAGATCAAAATGAATTTTATTTTGTTTTTATTTATGCAGCACTGCTATATATTTCAGTATTATAGGCCTATGGATAGTATTTTGCTTGTTGTCAAGTGCATATTGCATATATTATGGCTAACGCTAACTAACTAACTGTAGTCTGTATATGTACTTATTCAATTGTAAGACCTTCTTAAGATTGATGATCAAACCATCATTTCACCTTCACCATCTGTTCGCATATTAGGTGTCACCTTTGACAAGCATATGAATATGTCAGATCATGTTTCAAATTATCAAAATCTGTTAATTTCTACTTGCATAACTTCAGTAGAATAAGGAAGTTCATACATGTACTTCATAGATAAAAATTCTTCTCATGCAGTTGTAATATCTCTTGTTTTGCCTTGTCTAGATTATAGTAATTCACTATACTCCGTGGTATATTGTTTAAAGATCTTAACTCCCTTCAACTTCTCCAAAATAAAAAAGCATGTCTCATTCATTGTAAACCAAAATTTGTCCATGTCTCCCCTCTCATCACTGATCTTCACTGATCTTCACTGATCCTCACTGTCGTCTTCGCGTTAATAATTGTATTATGCAATTAAGACCTTAACTCTCACTTACAAGTGTCTCAATAAATCAGGCCCCAGCATACATGTACCTAGGTGATCTACTCCGTTCACACACTTCCATGTATAATACACGATCAGCCAAAATACTTACCGTTCCTCGAACCAGATAGGTGATAGGCCTTTTTCCATAATTAATGCTCCCAAAACCTGGAACTCCTTACCCCATGTACTTAAGAATTGCCATACTCTCACAGTCCAGGGAGGTGGGAGTTACACCTCCCTGCACAGTCTGAATGTGTCTGAAAACACATCTTTTCTAATTTGTTGTAATATTTTTAATTAACATAAGCTTTGTATGATATTGATAATGTTCTCTCTTTTTGTTTGTTCGTATTTCATGTACATGCGCTTTGTATCTAATGAATAGGCACTTTATAAATGTAATATTATTATAAGACAATACTTGTACATGTGTAGTTGCACATTACATTTAGGTTGCAAACGTAGAATTTACAGTAAATCTAACAGATTGCATGATCACAAGGCCCACTCACAAAGGAAGGTGTTGTTGATAATTAATGATGATCAGTCAATGCCATGGCTCTGAACTTCTAAAAAAAAAACTTTATTATTCCATTCAACTAAATTGTATTGTATTGTATTAGTAATATTTTATTTTATTTTGTTGCTTTTAAGGTATTGAACATGTTGAATAATAACGAAAATAATATCGCTAGTGATATTCGTTTGTCTCGCAATGTGGTCAATAAGAGATCTAAAAGAACATGACGTTTCGTGCGCCGCTGCAACACTTCGTCAGGTGATAAAATCTAATGTAAGCAAGCGTCTTTTATACTCTACGGAAGGACCGGCGGTCAGTTAATTAGATCAATAATGGAACAATAGCACACAAGGCCTATTGGCCGACGCACACGGTGCTCAACCAATCAGCAGGCCGCTGGCTCGGCTCGCCTGCTGGGCGGAAACAATAGCGTGCTCAAACCAATCAACAGGCCGCTGGCTCGGCCCGCCTGCTGATTGGAATCGACCGGTGCTGGACGGCTGGACGGGGAGTGTCATGGCAGCGTATCGTACGCATCCAAAATTCGGGGATATCGATCCCGTTGTTTCGATACTACATCCGCAATGAGTAATATATTTAGCATTATGTTGAATAATTATACTAAGTTAGACAGTACCACCTGTGCGCTTAGAAACGCCTGTATAAAGCGCCCTATAAACGTAATTATTATTATTATTATTATTGTTATTTAACAAAGTATTTAACTGCCTTTCATGAAAAATTAGACTTTCCACAATTTTGTTAAAACAGAAATCAAAGAAAAGTTTGATTTAATGTTTTATTTACTTTTTATGGAATAAATGGTCTGCTAAAATGTTTAGCCCAAGAACAACATGCAATATCATGAATGATTTGTTTCTCTTTTTCAGAACGGACTCTTGGATCTAGCTAAATCTTAATTACCGGCATAATGTCAGCTGGATCAGTAAAAGGGGATGGTCCTGGCCCTGGGGCAAAGCAGGGCCAGGGTTCCCCCATTGTACCCCTAGAGGAGGCTATATCTAATGTGGAACTCTTAGGTGACCTGCCGACCCCTGACCCCCAGCCCATGATCGAGGCCAAGACGATAGCCCTGACCTACCATGCAAACTTTGACACTAACTTCAGTGACAGGACTGCTTTCATAACCGGTATCGCCAAGTTCATGGAGGAAGCCACGGTGCACTCGGAAATGGTAAGAATTACACCTCTTTCATAAGTATGTCCCAAAATGTAGGCCTTTGTTTATTATTTCATTTTTTTGTTCATTCTGAACTCTGCTGTATTTTATTTCAATAGCAAGTGCTCTATGACTTTTGACAAATAAAAGCTTTAATGAACACATGCATAATTTTGCTACATAAAAAGTGAGGAAACTCAAGTTTGATCGGTGATGTCTCATTGTTTATATTTCTATTTCTTAAAACTCATTTTCTAGCCTGTTTGTTGCTGCTGCACTGATGTCCCATTTATTATTTCCATACATAATACAGCCGAAGTTGGGTGGGTCTCGGGTAAAATCCTACCTAATTGAATATTGTTTGATATGTCTCTATTTGTGAGCATCAGTAGTAGATATGTGCTTTATAAATTATGTAAGCAACTTTTTTTAATTCAAACCAAAAAGAAAGATATATATATATATATATATATATATACAGATCAAGAGAGGTCATAACAACACAGCTGACCCGCTAGTTAGTATTCATGTTATTGATTATGAACTGAAGGTCATACAGACATACACAGCATTGTGCCTTTCTTTAGTTTACACAGTAAGCCTGTATCGACTACAAGGTTATTCCATTCATGATACCTGAATGACTATTTACACCTCTGTACATATAGTTTAGAAACAAATAACATTTGCAAGGGTACCTTGTTGAAGTTGTTGTACTTACATAGGCGGAAATTGTCATGTACATGTACAGCATTACTCTTTGATATTGAAATGTGAAAAATAGAGCATTTATAATGAATAAATTGCATACTAAATTTTGTCCATTGTTAATGTCCCTACGTGACCCCATACTATTTTAAATGTACCTGTTTAGCGTATTGTGTAGCGTAGGTACTAGGTTGTATTAAAGGTATTTCATGAGATAGTGACATGGATAAGTCAATTATTGGCCATTGTTCATCATTTATGAATAAGTTTTCTTCTTTTACTTTCAGAAAGTGCTCTTACCAAAGTTTCAAAACCTAATCAAAGAGCTTGACCTTGCTAGACAGACTAGAGGCAATTAGGCATACATGTACATACACAGTGTGTATGCTATCCTAAATGTTCAATTTCAAACCAAAATGTTCCTGCTTGAAATACATAGGATCACATCATTCACATGGCATGTCTACTAAATATGAGTTTACAATTTATATAATAAAACATAATTTTAAGATTAAGAAATAGGTGAAAATAATATTTCTTCATGAAATTCAGCCTACATCTACATGAACTGTGCAGAAATTCATGATGTAATTCCTCTACATCATTATGCATTTTCATTGAAAGTCGTCCATCCACCATTTGAAATCTTTATCATTCATGTTTCTGCATCATTATTATTGTAAAACAATGTGATAAACATTGTGCACGTACATGTGGATGTTTATGAATATTTGAATCTGCAACTTTCCTGTTTTTCCATAGAACAACATTCTAAAAGAAGGAGAAGAGCATGCCGGCATGTTGTATACATGGAGGAGTTGTGCCAGAGCAGTGCCTTCGGTAAGAAATATGCATTAATTCAACTTTATCAAGTACATTACCTGTAGGGCAATTCTGTGTCCTGATATGGAAAGTCTCTAATTAATGTAGGCCTGTCTTCATCAGACTGAAGTTGCAAAAGTTAAAATAGCGGGTTATTTTGCTTAACGTGACCATCAATTTAATGGTTCTTTTGGTATCACTACCATCAATCAGTGGACATGTCAAGCTAAGTTGTCATTTTTTACACATGGGATGAATGGATAAGAGACACATTGCACAGAATGTCCTGATATAAGTACAAATATACATACACACTGTATACACTTAGAGACTCTAGTTCAATCTACACTGTATATGGGGTCGAGGTGACTGTAATATCACTATTTCCTTCGATACTTTGTCTCGTAGGATATATTACTATTACAGTGGCTTAGTCATCATTGTTTTAGCTCTTTTCTTGATTAAAGGTGGTATAGTAATATCTCCATCGTATATTTGGATTGTTAGTTTTACTAGATTTTGTAAAGTAAGAAATGCGTATTAAAAGAAAATGGATGATATAAAGCAGCTTTATTGAAGTACATGTAAATTTATAATTCAAATATGAGATGTAAAAGCAGGATGTGATCCACACAAAGCTATGTACAGTAACACTGGGGCCACCAAACTCTATTAAATAGTTATAAAGAAGAACTTTCAAGTGCTATGTTTTGACTTAAAGTGCTTCTTTCATCGTGGAATTGGCATAAAACATAACCCATTGGAATAAACTTGACCATTAATACAGGGTAAAACAAGGAATGTCTTTGCCTATGGCACGCTGGAAGGGGTTAGAGTACAAATTATTTCCTTTCCAGACTTGAAATGGGAAAAAATTTAAGTTTGTAAAAATCCATGACGTAAAGCCTCATACATGTACTTGATATGGGGCCCCACTTTACCATGCAAATGAATTTGATCTGTAATCTTATCGTGAAAATCTTGTCTACACATTGAAGTTCACATGTTTTCACAAGAGCAATATTTATATTCTATCGATATACATTTCATATTTGGTGCCAGATGATTATTACTATAGAAACAACTTTTGATAGCCATCGAGTATTGCCAATGGCTTAAATCTCAAATAACAATAAAGCAATTTTTGTGTTTCTGATTAGGAAAAGCAATTACTAGCCCATATACATGTCCATCATTGGTAGGCTGCCAAAATAAACTTGACTTGTTTATTCATATTTTAGTTTTCTACATGTACTTGTACATACCCTTAATATTCTAAACAGGTGTTTTCTCTCCTAAAGTGAAGTATTAGTCGAACTTGAAAACTACTTTACAGCATCCGGCGATGTAATCAAAACATAAGCATTTGTTGTTCATGGCGAATACAACTCCTGTCATATTTTTGCTCAGTGCATTTCAGAGTAAACAATAAACCTGTATCAATGCCAAAAGATGAACTACATACATTTATAATTATGTCACTCTTAACAATTTATTTTTTGTTGTGACACAATGCACAAAAAAGTACATATACACTGTACATATGTACACCACACCCCCCTTTAATGAGTTAATCAAGGAGTTATTCCTTGGTTTAATGTACATGTAAGTGTGTAACATTATAGCTCTCAAATGAATAGTTGAGCTCTTTCGTAGCAGCTATGGCACCTTTAATTAAATAAAATATATACTAGTACTGTATATGGTACACTATTGCAGGAATTTGCTTGGCTTGTACCCAAGTTAACCCATTATAGTGCATTTCTAAGGTTGTATTTATACCTGTTCGGCTGTCACTTGCAAACCCTCCCCCTCTTTTGACATAAAGACCTCTTTTCCTGGCTTCCTTTGGGATCGTGAAGAAACTTGAAACTGACCTCCACTGTGCCCTGCCATGCCAGGAATGCTGATAATAGCAAATGGATGACCTTGTTCATACTTTCCCTGTTTGGAAGAGGATTAACTTTAATCTGTCTCCAGAACAAAAAACGAAAAACAAGATAGAAATAAAGTAGTGAATACATATGTAGATTTAGAGACAGTACATCAGAAAGTAAATTTAGTTATAAAGTAAAAAACTTTCCTCTTTCCTTGTACATGTTCAAGTGGGGTCTGGAAGACCTTGTTCATACTTTCCTTCTTTGTGGGAGGATTAACTTTGATCTGCCTCAAGCACCAAAAAAAAAAATAGAGTGCAGAGAGCATACATGTATGTATTTCAAAATTAGCTTTGGATGGCCTTGTCCATACTTTCTCTTCATTATTCCATCTAGATTAACTCTGAAAAGAAATTGAAGGTGTATAATTTTTCTTTCTCACTCAATATTAGGTCCTTGAATAAAACAGAAACTTCATGAAGAAGTTTAAAAGTTTTCAACACACTATTGATTTGTCATAGATAGTGCAATAAAGCAAAGGGTTTTGAATAGCAACAACATTTCAAAATTGTTTTGACAAACAAGTTCTCTATTCTGTTTTGAGTCTATTTTAAATAACTTCCTCTATCGCAGAACATACATGTACATGTATACACTGTTTTAATGAAAAGAGTCTGCATTATTGTTTTGAAAACAAAATCTATGCTGAAGTACTTTTCAAAATTTGTGTCCTTATTCATACCAGAGATCTCTCGATGCCCCTGTTTGCCTCTGTGTTATGATGTTTCAAATTCACCCATACTGACAAACACCCAGTCTGATTTTATGCCTTATTCTGATTTGTAATTAAAATAATTAATTGTCATTTATTAATAGAAAAGATTGACCAATTGGTCATCTGTTCTCAGCCTGAACAGAAACTATATTCCTATACGTACAAAAATAGTTTTTATTTGCTGATACATGTGTGTACTACAGTAGAATTTTTACTCCCAAGTTTGCAAGGAAGGGGTTACAGCTGTAGGAGAAGGTTGAGTTCTGGGAAAGGTTGAAAATATTCTGGGAACTTTTTTTCATTTTTTAAATGTTAGTTTAGGAGTAAATCATTTCAATTTACTCCAGTAGAAGTCATTCAAGTCGTGGTAAATATTATTTATACTAAAAGTTGTCAATGTATTCTGGAAATTATCCCATATTCACAATTTGCACTGTTGTCCGAATTACGCCTTCATGGCTGAGCTATTGTCTGGTCATGAACAGAGTATGTCAAATTCCAAAGTAGTGAGTGGAACTATAGGCTGTGACATTTTTTAATAGAGGAAGTTTGGTGTAGGAGGGCAATCATGCCTAGGCAGATAACGACCCCAAAACAAGCATTGTTATTAACAAGCCCATTCACATTGCAGAATAATTTTTAAAAAACTGTCTGTTCTTTTTTAAACTTCCATTTACATGTATACTGCTGGAAAAATCCCATAAAAACCATTGGTGTTTGCTTATTCTGTTTTTTGTTGTTGTGTGTGTGTGTTTGTGTGTGTGCACCACTTGTTACTGCTCCAATTTGGGGTATTCTGAGGAGGCTAGGAACAGTGTGTGGTATATGTGTGGAAGTGTGGTCAGGTGGTGTGCGTGTCGCATGGTGGGGAGGGGGTAGTAGTGTGTTTGGTTGGATGGGGTTATTTGTTTTATGTTACAACTAATTTCATTTTTGTTTTCATCAATCGTACAATCTATGTAATGAAAATGTTTTGACCCAAACCGAATAGTTCACTGGTGTTTTGAGTGCGAGCATTTTAATACACTGCAAAAACCGGAGTTACAGCAAGTGTTCCAAAAAGACCACTCTCCACAGGTTGGTTTTTCGATTTGGGTTTCCTATTCGTGTTTATGGTTGGTTGCCTAGCAACATCTGACAAAACTCTGCATGGAATATGAGAAAAAACAGCAGTTTTTGACTTGTAGTGTAAATGCAGCTAATAATGGCATTTTAACTCTTGGTATGCTTTTAAAGACCTATGGCATGTAGGCCTACATGTACTGCAGATACCATATCACGAACAATGCAGGCTGCATATAGAATATTTGAGTTTCATAAAGATTACACAATATTTCTTTTTTAATGAAATTCTTTTAAAGATTTGACTAAAAAATGCAACTAAATTTTTACTTTAAGAAATATATACATTATAATGTACCGGTACTGTATATGCATTTTGAACGAAAGTGTCCTAAAATGCATACTTAGCCAGTCTCTTCATGTTATAACTGAGTTTGAAAGTAGAAATCTTTTCTGAATTACATGTGTAGATTAAAATAGATGAACGCATTTCAACGATAAGGAATTCATACAATTTACACCCCTATGATGGCTCTTCGACTTACCACATTGTATCTGGTAATGTATTTTGTACAATATACACACTCAATGAATACACACAACAATATGATACTTCCATGGCTAAAGTATGCATGGTAATTACAATGCCAAGGTATGGGGAACTCTCCCTTCATTCTCTTTCTTGAACTTAGATATGAAACCAAAATAGAAGCTTTTTGTTGGTGAGAATAATGAATATATTAATGAGATCAAATTACCCCCTTGCTTTTAAAAATCAGAAGTCCCTGTGCGTCTGAAACTGAAACTTACCTTAAGGAAAGTTAATTGCGATGTCAGTCAAGAAAAATTTAACTACATGTACTAACTTTCTTTGGTGTTCTCTCGATTCCTCTCAACAATGTATTTAGGGCAGGCCCGTAGCCAGGTGGGGTTTTGGGGGGGCACGTGCCCCAAAATTTCAAGATCACACACCCCTCCTCATAGACCCCTCCCCAGGACGTTGATCAATTACATGTATGTGCCCCCCCCCCCAAACATCAAACTCTGGCTACGGCCCTGATTTAGGGTACCGTTTAACATTTTTAAAAGTTTGTGAAATTAGAGGATTTGTTTATAATTAATTTGTTATAGTATGTAAGATAAACATAAACAATTGGATATTTTAAGAAACAGAATGAATATACATATAGGGAGAAATTGGGGACAAATGTTTAAAAGGTGATCTTTTTCCACTAGGCTAGGAATGATGCTGACCATTGTTATTTCTTTTATTGTCTGTTCATTGAGAGCCAGATATCTGTTAAAATGATATCAATTAATGCCCTTCTGGCTCTAAACAGACAATCTATCATATTTGTGATAAATTGATTTGTGAAAAAGGGGTCTACATTGTATTAAAGGCCTACTGGTCAACAAGCTTAGGCCTATATTAAAAAGAAAACAACAAAACTTCCCATGTCCATATATTCTATGTACCACAGTGTTCCTGCATGTATTCACTCTGTTTGAATGTAATTACTGAGAAGAACAGTAGATGACTATATATAGATGTGTACAAACAGTATAATACCGGTACTGTTCACTTGGACATTGGAATGATACTGTATTGAAATGTAAATAAAGCGGGTGTGGGCTGAGCTCGGTGAAAAATTGTTACTGCCGAACTATTCATTTGCCCTGATATTTTGTCATTGTTTACAGTACAAAAGCCTCAATAGGTAATCCGCAGTTTAAAGGGCAAAGTGAAAAACTTGTTCTCTCGTAATCTGACTATTTTAAGTCTAGATCAACCACAGTTTTCTAAAGCCATTCCCTCCACTACCATTTGTCCGCAGTGTTTGTCTCTTTTAACTCTTGGTTAGTGATCCATGGTATTATAGGAGTTATGGAGGGGCCAGCTGATTGTGGAGTGCAATCTGTTTGTATTTTGGTGCAGTTTACAAGAATTGGGCTGGGGAGTTATTTTTGGAATGTAAACTTTGCTGTAAACATGTCTTAAATACTAATGTTGTTGTTTTGATGATTTTGATTTTAGACCAAATGAGTATTTGAATGGAATCATAACTCTTTCAAGATCTTATCTCCAATATAGGGAGGGATAGGGGTATCTTACATATTCTTTGGGGTGATTTTAGTACTAAATTGTATTTGTAGTAATAGGTGATCATAATTGGGCTGAACATTTGCCTTAGTTATAAAATTGCCACAATTTAGTGACGCATAATGCTATCATGATTGCCCTTATGATTGCTCTCATGTGCCTCCTTTATTGACTAATTAAGCAATTAACAATGGATACATAATTGGGCTAATTGGGCATTTTTTATATTCCAGTATTTTTAAGAGTACAGTGTATTACTTTATTGATCATTAATTCTTGTGAAATTTTAACCATGATTAGCAGACACAGGAGACATACTAAGACGAGAAGGGGCTCATTATGGGATCAAGATTTATCTAACGAGACATCAGCGTGACTCACAGATGATTTGCCTGTCTTAACAATTTATACATCACTAATCAACTTGTAGAGTGCGAACTCTGAGCCTTAGTTTGCATCTCCAGCACATGGCAGTCATGTTGATGTGTTTGATTAGTCATTCAAGTTCATATTGACTGCCAATGAATTGAGGCATTGGTTTACTCAGCCTTATTTGCCTTAAGTTGTCCTAGTATAAAACAAACAAACAATCAAACTGAAAATGTCACCACTAGAAGCCATCAGCTTCAGGTGTCTCCATACCAACAGACTTTTATCTAGGATTTCAAAATTGGTGTCATAATTAAAAAATAAAATAGGCTGTTCATTAAATGTTTTGGATTTAAGATAACTTATAGGGAGTCTTCAAGACTTCAACTAGAATTTGACGTCTTTTAATAACCAGATGGTCCTTAGAAAAAAAAGCTTTTAATGAAAATAGATTAGGATATCCCATTTAATATACATGTCAGCAAATTGGCGATAAGGAAGTCATTGTATTCATTGTTGAGCAGATTTTTATCTCATACACTGCAGATTTTGGCAAACACAAGTTTCCTGGGCCTTTTATGTAGGAGATAAAATCAACCATGCTCGCCTAGCCATTAGAAATGAAATAAAGTCTTTCTCTATCTGCTTTTGGCTTAGAAAAAAATGAATTGGAAATTACTCATGGCCTGAATTATAATTTGATATAAATTGCAATAAAATGGAAATTTGCATCAAAATTCAATATCTTTCAATTCATTTGGGCCAAAATTGGGTTGCTTGTGGCACAGTTGAATTGTTAGTAAGGGACTGTTTTTGGTCTGTTTGAAACCAGAGGGTGGTTAACACACTTCTGGCTCCAAACAGATGATTTGTAATAGTGGCCCATTGGCAGGAGAATACATACCAGTAGAAGAAATACCAATGATAAGAATGCAAGGAAGGTGGAAATAAGAAGATGAGAAGGATGAGGAAGGAAGGTGGCATGTGGACTTTCAAGGTATACATTTCGAAATAGAAAATAAATGGAGTTTAGTTTGTGAAAAAGGGTGTAACATGATGTACTAGACATGTACATGTATGTGATTAAGACATTTCAAACAATGCATGTTCTTTTTATAGCTTCAGTTCAGGGATAGAATGACATTAATCCCTACAATTTCCTCCAAGACATTGTTATGTTTTCCTTCCTTTGTTAAAAACCTTGAAACCATTCAACAGGGTTTCCTTATTATTTTTCTCAAGCTTATCAAAATAGATTGAAAAGAAACATAGTTATCCTGATCCATCATATTTCACGACATCCTGTGGGTAAAATAGCAGGGAAAATGAGAGATTTTAAAAACATTTTCCGCCTACTTACATTTGCAGTAACATTGTGAAAGGGATTCTGGTTAGAGTACATGTATGTATATTCAAATTTTCAACACTCACTACATAATCATTGATGCCAAATACAAACTTCTATGTCAAATGAAAGTTAAATTATTGTTGGAAATTTGAAAAAGAAATTAATGCAATATGATTTTTTTTTCCTGGTGAAATGTGAAGGTTAAGGGAAAAAAAATTGTCTGTGACAACTAAGTTTGTGAGCACTTTCAAGTGAATACTTCCTTTTTAGATAATAAATTTCTAAATACATATATACAGCTTCTTATACATGTAACTTTGGATATCTATATCAGGTCATGTGGTTACAAGGAAAGTCTAAAAATATGAGACAAAATTTATATCCCAAACATCTATTGTTTTACCATAATCTTGGATAATTATCACCCCATACAGGCATGTACGTCACAACAGTCATGATTTTATTAACAACATGATGGTAATCCCTCATGATAAGGAAGCAGTGGCAAATCCAGGATTTTTTTTTAAAGGGGGGGCACAAGTTCAAAATCTATGACAATAAAAAAAAATTATTAAATTTTAAGGTGCCTTTTTGGCCAAAAATGTTTGCAGGTGGAAGGGAGGAGGGGTGCACACAAACACATTCTTGGGAGCATACTTTTCTAGATTGTACTGTATACCAGGTTAGGTTTACCACTTTGCCGGGGACATGCATGTGCCCCCGTCCCCCATCTCATCCAATCCAATCCAAAGGATATTTGATATAGCGCTTTTTCCTTGCGGTTACAAAGCGCTGCACACACACCGCTCCACAATGTTTGGGCCTGCTATTCAGAAGATAGAAATATGTACTCACAATAACACTTAATATTCGTTATCATGATTGCAGTGCTTAGTACATGTATTATTATTTTAGTCTTCATTGATATGCTGGATTCAAGTTATTCACACAAATATGATTTCATGATTTATTCTAGATCAAATCCAATCTTCAGGAGAACAGACGAGAAATCAAAGAAACCTTCGTTGAGATCATGAAACCAGAGATCGCCAAGCTTAGTGCCTTCATGCATTTTCAGGTAAACTTACAGATCCAATGTTATAATGGTTTTCTGGGGAAGTGACCCATCTTCCTGTCCCCTTGAATTTTTCAAAGTTAAGTTTCCCTTTTTAAAAGTTTAAGCACCCAGTCCACTTAAAGGTAAAGACCAGTTTTGGAAATGCCCCTCTCTCAAAAAAATGAAATGGAAGCTCTCATTACCAATCATGTGAAAGAATATGTTTTGACTAATACGTGATGATACAAATTTTGCCGGAAAGTCGGAAACTGCCTACTAATTGATATATTTGGTAAATTATTATATCTATTGGGACCAAATAGATATCGCGCACGTGGTCGCGTAGTCCCATATACATCTTTCTGTGTACAGTGCTTGTAACTTTACCAAGACTAGGCCAAATTTCTTATCACTTACCGGTAGATGATTCTAGAACCTTGCAGTACACACCAATACATATGCTAGATGATCAACCTTTTCTGTTCGATTCCACAATGTTTCTTTCACAATGCAATTGCATGACCAGAACTGGTCTTTATCTTTAAACATACCGGTACTGCAATAAATTGTGTATGAAATGATATCATGTTTTCTTGATTAAAAATGGGTTCATGTGGGAACTACCCTACAGTATATATTATTTGTATCACCTGAATAAATAAAGATAAGGAATGCAAATACACCATGTCTGAACATACATGTAACTAGGCTACATGTATGAGCATGTCAATGTCAAATCACCCTGGTTATTTTTGCCAGAATGGTATTATCTCAGTGTTGAATTACATACATGTATATATATGTGACTAAACTCACAAATAGTGCAGCGGAGTGTACATTACTATTGAACCAGTTGTGATTGTTATGATACTGAATGAATCAGTATTGTACTGAAACTAATTCAGTTATTTGTGTATACATGTAATTTGATGCTCGTATTATTGTTATCTCAAATATCATGAATTCTTCTTTTGTAAGTCTAAAGGTTTCTTTAATAAAAGCAAGCAGTTTCAATGAAAAAATACAGGTATAAATACTGGCATTGTTGGGTGTTAATATTTTGTAATGGGAGGTACATTTTTGTAGGAGACTAGGAGGATCCCCATTTTTCTTTCTAACTTCTAACATTAAAAAAACCTACCTGTATTTGCATTTGACCTATCTAATATTATGAAAATTTATCATTGTTGTAATTCCTACCTTTCTCTTTTAATTTCCTCATTTTTTACCATGAATTTCTTTTGAACGTTGCTACTTCCTCTTCCCCACACGAGCTGTATACTCTCCCATAATTGATATTCACTGTACCCAACGGACTGGGTACATGTAAATACAGTATATTGATTGGAAAGAAAGAAAGAAAGAATCGTGACATGTGCTGTTGATAGTAAAAGCATAGGGTCCATGGTAAAAGGTACAAAGTTCATAAGGCTTGCATTTAATTGTTGTATCCAAGAGTTCAAGATCGAAAAATGACGTGTTTGGTTGAATTTTATTTTCATTTGACTTCCTCAAGTAACCACCCCCTTGATATTGCATTTCCTTCCCGTTCGTTTCATTTGATCATTTAAGAAGGCAAAAATATTATGATTTTGATTTATACCTTTACGTGTATTTATAAATTTATCTGTCTTTACTTAGTAACATATTTGTAATTGTTGGCACCAGTTATGCTCAGACATTGGAATTATCTTTCAGACATGAACGTATCCAGACTTAATGATTTTATAAAATTTGGTGAATTTGATTTCAAATCCTTTAGGTACAAACATCATCCCAACTCTTTTGGATTTAGACAACATGTACATGAAAAAGATATGTTCCAAGCATTGAAGTCACAGAGGACATCATTTATTTCTAAGTTTTATGCAGTAGACAAGTAGTAGTACATCTACATCTACATGTACATGTAGATGTGGGTAGTAATTGATTCATTTGATGGCAAACTTTCCTACATGTATATACCGGTATATTGTATTCTGACAGACAGAAGGGCATTAAATCAGTGTTATAGTACTGTTAACGCCCTTCTGGCTCTGGCTGAACAACTACATGTATAATATTATGTGAATTGTACCCAATATATTTTTTCATTCTGTAACCAAGATTTTCACTCTGTAATAGATCCCTTTGCAGATGTGTTGTGTGTATGTCTACATTGAAAATTTGAAATTGGAAGCTCAATTAAAAATTTTAGGATTTGCTTACAGTACTTAATAGTTTCCAAATAACATGAGAATTGCCATTCAAAAAGGAACTATCTCCCATTCAATCAAAATGTTATTCAATAATTAAATCTCTATTATCAATATCGGCCATTGTCAATTGTATTTGACCAATCGTTATACACTGTTTCAGGATATAATTAATGACCAGCCTTGGCTGTGCCATATCTGCTTAACGCAAGAAGGACGTTAAGTCATATTCTTTTACACAGAGTTGAATAATGACCTTCTGTCTCGAACTAGACAATATACTGTATTAGTTCATACAGTGAAGTTTGTCAGGAATGACAGTACATGTACATGTATTGATGAATATAGCCTACAGTCTGAAATGCAAACATTCAACAAATCTCCTTAAAGTCATAAGTACATGTAGAAATTATAATGAGGTTGTGTGACGTGCAATGCATGATCATACACGAAGTTGTAGGCATGGGACCTACATGTCCTAGTAAACTTTGTCAATTGGAAACAAAGCCTCAAAACCCACCTCTCGTCCCTGGACCTCAATGTATGAATCTGATGAATCTGATGAAGCCATTTTCAATTCAATAATTTCTATTTCAGTGATATGTGCACAATCAAACTCGCGACCTAAGTCTGGATAATAATTTCATCATATTTCAAAGTTATTGATGTACATAGTATATTTTGATAGCAATTAATTAGGTAAATGAAAACCCCGGTACGAAACATAAAACTTAAAAACATATTACATCGTAATTTTATCGAGAGACAACGCTATTATATTATTGAATTTGTGAATTTCCCAATGTCATATATCATGTGTACCTAATTTTTATATTGGAGTTACATTTGCTCGTGCCTCTCCTTTCTTTATTTCTAATTTTTAATTTTGTATCCTTGATTTGTTACTCCCTTTATTTGTCCTAAATTTTTTACCAGTCTTTTGATTGCATCAGTTGGTTGGGCGGAGGGACCTTTACGGTTACAGTGATTTAGTTTGCTCTCCTCTTCCCTGGCCGCCATCTGTTGCACTCAGAATATTGCTACTAAAATTTGTATTTGTATAAATTTTGTCATTCTAATTTTGTAACCACCTTGTTTATATTGTTTCATTATTATATTTCTTGAAAGTGCCGAATAAATAATACAATACAATACAAGATGTGTTGTAAGTATGTGATATGTAGCCTCTGCACACATACTTGTACAAGCAAACCGTCTTTCATATATTGGATTTACCTCCTTTTGCAGCTCAAATTGACTCCCATGCACGAGACCTCAAATACACACAAATAAACCCCAACATCCTGGCAAGGCCCAGCAATAGGAAATAAGGGTTGACGGACATCAGGAAATAAAGGGGCGATCTGTGTAATGCAATTCTCCAAAATTAGCATTAAAGTGACATGTGACATCCTCTAAGCAGAGTAATAATAGAGATTTTGATGAATGCAATGCACAAATGTCCATTTCATTAAAGTTTGAAATTAGATGGTGTATATGAATGAATACGCCATTTGTAAACCTTAAAGGTAATACAAAGTTTTGGTATGGGGTCATGAATTTGGTTCAAATGAATATATTGGAAGCATATGCGATTTTACAATACCCGGTATTCAATGATCGTTGTCGCGGTTAAATTCGAGTCTAAAGTGATGAAATTGTAAATAATAAACTCTTTGTGTTGTATAGCGCCCTCTCAAGACTGATATTACTTTAGTTTTAAAACAATGTTTCTTGACTACAATCGCCTGATTTGCTATTCCCGTTTGGAAATTATATATCAGAACTGCATCTTCTGAAAATTTCATGGTCGCAGCTACCATGGAATGGCCTTAGACGCTATTTGAAATAGTTGAAATTTACCGGGAGCACCGGTACATTTTGATTATTCAATTTGCTCGAAAGCAGAAGTGCTTTAGGGGCTAAGTTTTTTAGTGCTTATAATACATCCACAGGGGTATCCAAATGTATCAAAAATTTAAAGAATTACTATCCATCCAATTTCAGAATTTCCCAAAACTTCGCATTAGCGCTTAGAGACTTCGGTGGTAAGCGCTTTATAAGAAACGTTGTTATTATTATTATTATTACCTTTAAGTTTATATAAATATGAGCATAATAAAAGTATTATTAGAGTTTGTGAACATTTTGTATCCTTCTATTTAAGGGACTCTATTTGTTCATATCATAAAATAACAGCTATTTTAATACAAGAATGTTTATATACAGAATTCATGCAATTGTAACATATCAAATATATTCCCATTTAATAACAACTTCTGGGCATTGTATTAAAACCATTATGCATCCTATGAATGAATACAACACATGTATAACAGCATTGCATGTGTCTCCAAACATTTCCTTGTAAGAGAGAGAAAATAATGAATTCTGTGAAGACTTAGTGAAGATTTCACTTCGAGGGTGACAATTAAAGGACAGTATTATAACACTTTCCATGTATTTCTAATCTTTGAATGTTCCCTTTAATACCATTAATACATGTACAGCTGTACATGTATATGCATCATAAGATTGAATGAATACATTACCTCTATAAACATTTCTTTGTAGGAAAGAGCTATTAGAGAGTTCTCTGAAGACTTAAAAGAGATTATGTCGTATTGATAATAACCAAAGAATAACATACACGTATAACATTTCCTTGTAATTCTTATTTCTTAACATCCCCTATGACCCCTATAAAGCTATTTGTGCATGAATGTCTATTGAGTATATTAACATTGTCTTTCTGAACATTTCCTTGTAGGAGAGAGCTATATGAACGAGTTCAGTCAAGACTTGAAGAGATGATGATAGAAACAACACAATATTCCCATTTTTCACACTTCTTGGCAATCCCTTTACATCCATCAATGCATTCTAAGAGTGATTGAATGATTTTAACATTGTTGTTTCTCTACATATTTTCTTGTGGGGGAGAGCAATTATAGAGTTCAGTAAAGACTTGGCAATCCCTTTACATCCATCAATGCATTCTAAGAGTGAATGAATGATTATAACATTATTGTTTCTCTACACATTTCCTTGTAGGAGAGAGCAATTAACGAGTTCAGTCAAGACTTCAAGCGTTTATGTCACATCGAGAGGAGGAATGACTTTGTGTCTGAGTCCTACCTCCTGACCTTAGGTCGGCTCATGAACATGTTTGCTGTCCTGGACGCCCTGAAGGATAGCAAAGCCAGCGTTAGGAATGACAACTCAGCTTACAATAGGTGGGACTACAGTTTCACAAAAGAGATTGGTGATAAGAGTCATGATGCAATTGTTCTCTGATATCTAATTTCACAATTCATGAACCCTCTCTGATTTTCAATGAAAAACACAAGTTTTTCTTTGTCCATGTTTCAAAATATGGGCAGTTTGAATGACTGGTGGCAGTGTTATGGTTCTGCATTGTGTTTCAAATGTGATACTTGCATGACCAGAAAGATTTACATCAGATCGTGCCAGCCATAGTTTAAGAAAGTTCAGAAGAAAATTGTTCAACAAGAACTATGTGTCCTAGCTGTTATTCATTTGCCAATAATAATAATAGTAATGGTGGCTTCTTATATAGCGCACATGTCCGTCATGTTGTGACGCTCCTGGCGCACTGCCCCGATTATTACCCTGGCTTTAGCAAGGCGGCCATTTACAGCGCTCTAGCATTTCAAGGAATTAATTCCTGCCAGGTATACCCATTTACATCACCTGGGTTGGGATGGAAACAAATACAAAGCCCACATATTTCTTGTTCTGGTTACATTTTTTGATAGTGCAGAATGTCCCTTTACATGTACTTACAATCTACTAGGATGAACAATGAATTGCAAACCACAAATCTCTTTTGTGAACAGGAAATCCTCCAAATTTTCTTATTTGATTTTCAAATGTAGTCTGTAATAATACAACATATAACCATGATGTATACATGACCAACAATGTGAATATATCTTCTTCTTTTGGGGGGATAAATGTTCATCTTTCTCTCTATATAAAATTCTTTATTGTATTTTTATACTAAAATGAAATGATAAATTGGTAAAATAATAAATAATTTGCCAACTTTATGGACCCATGAAATATAAATCAAATTTTTAAGGTACAATTGTTAAATTCATTAAATCCATCCAGGACATCCCAGTAGAACAACAGCCTATGAGACCGACAATGGTGGTTTAGCGAACCTTCAACAAATTTTGTCAGAAGGCCTGCGAGACAGACATGTCGATCATGTGGGGTATTGGTCTCATGGACCTTGTGAGTTGTTAGTGTAGGAGGCCGTGTGGTCTCAGGGGCTGTTGCTAACCCATCAATGTTTCCATTGTTCTAGGGACGCCAACTTCTTGAGATCGGCGGTCGACATGGCTGCAGTCCAGGAGTCCCAGAAGATGACCATGTTCTTGGCCACCAATCAGTACATCACTAACACCCTCAAGGCTACTTTGCTCAAGATTGAAGGGTATGAGGAGATGATTGCAGACGTCGTCAATCTCTGCGTCAAGCTCTTTGAGAATCAGCAGTATGTCTTGCCTGCAGAGAAGCATCTGCTTGTCAAGGTAAGGTTTGTCTTGGACACTTTGGCCACTGAGAATAGAAATGAGAAAAGAAATGTAGAAATAAGAAGCCTTGATCACAAATGTCTTGAGCAGACAAAGCACCGAGCAAGCAAGCAATAGTCATATACAAATGCAAAGTGTAGAAAGGTCTAGACACCGAGCCGGATGAATACTCTTTAGGTGAAGATCAGATGAATGGGAGAAAAGGTAGGAATTGGAAGGGGCTTATTTTAAAAGTGAAAAAAGAATGAATTCTACTCCAAATGTGAAGTCTCCATATTGTCATGTAGTACTTTTAATGAATGTTTCAGACATGCAGTAATTAAACCAATTTCATTAGTTCTTTCAACACCAACTTAAGCTTCAAGTTATGAAGATCTTGGGGACGGTTTGTGCATTTTGCCTGCGTATGTGAACAAGCAGTTGATATTCAAGGATACTTATTTAAACTTTTATTTCAAATGTATGAAAACTTTGTTCTTGCAGGTGATGGGGATTGGTCTGTTCCTGATAGACAATGATACCAACAGCATCTATAAGATGGACCAGAAGAGCAGAATCAGTCTCTCCAAAATTGACAAGATCTTCAAGGTTTGTTCAGCCCTCCTCTACCATTGATGATCTGACATTTACTTTAAGCATTAGTTTGTCATAGATGTAGGGTTTGCGTTAGGGTTGCCATTGGGTTGTAGGTTAGGTTTATGGTTAGGGTGAGATTTATAATGTTTGGTCCAGAGTTGAAGTTAGACATTTGGTTGTGTGCATGTGTATGCAGTGTTGGAATGACTTGCTTACAGTACTCGTCTTCAGTTTGTTCATTACGAAAACTTTAACTGTTGTAGTTTTGAATCTTAAGTGTCTGTTTTGTTAGCTTCTGTGACAATATAGTTTCTATCATTAGCAGAACTCAAGATTACTTTCAAAGCAGCTTACAATAAACCAAAACTAAATTTAACGTTCCCATTCATAGCAACTGGAGGTGGTTCCACTCTATGGAGATCTCCAGATCTCAGTCCTGTCTTACATCAAGAAATGTGCCAACTACGAGACCCATCAGTCCTTCTGGAAGAGCGAGAACATCACAGCGACCGGCTCACAGTTCAACATCCTTCGGCAGCAAGACACCCTCAGGGACCAGCATACTAAGTACCTCGCCCAGCTAGTTAAGTATAACAAGATGCATCCACAATGGAAGGTCATTGAGGTGAGTTGAATATCTCTCTGTAGTGTAATTCCATGAGGTTGGGGCAAAAGACATGATGATGTCCGTGTATGAGATCTTCTACTACACACGGAAGATGAAATTATCAGTCAAAGATTTGTATGCGATGAATATATATAGTAGTGTCCTGCCAGAATCATTCCTTTTTCATTTGCTTCTCTTCAAAATTTTTGCTAAATATGCATTTCTTTTTTACCAGCATTACATGGACATCACATTTATTTAACATTACATAAATCTTTTGTCTACCATATTGATTCACCATGAAGAATAATAATGATAGTTTGTTCTTAGTGCATTTCAGTAACGTAGACCCTTTCAATTAGTTTTATGATTTGCAATTTAATTGGAGTTTTAAATGTAAGGATAAATTGGTTTGATGCAGTTCAGTTTTAAACATCTGTTTTCTTTCCAAACAATGTTACTATCAGTCTGCCTGCATTCGTATAATTCAGCCCTGATTGGGATAGGGGCAGTAGGCTCTCATGATGCCTTCAGGTGATATACATGTATAGCTGTCTGACTATTCAATGAAATCTATGACTGAGTTGGAGAAGTACTTGCACAAATTTTTACTTTCTTCTCTACTATATTTCTCTTTCCACCTCTTAAATAATATGAACTGTATGTACACGCTTAATTGCCATTTCCTTTTCCTGCTACTGGTACTTCAAATGAATTCCATTTATGAGACAATAATAAAGGCACTTCAAATTGTCCCATTTATTTAATTGCAAGATGTCATATATCATATTTCAAGAATCAAACCATTGTAATTGAATACAAATGCTGCAAACGGGAGTAATGTGTTAGTAGAAACAAAAATATCAAGAATACAGAACTCGATAGAAATAGTATCTAAAGAAGTTAAATTTGTGGCTGATTCACACTACACATTCATCATGTTTTATGGACTTTAAATAGAAAACAAGCTATAATACTACATTGTTGATTTAATCCTGCTCAGACACGACGTTCTTGTTCTTCTTTTTGTTGTTGTTGATGCAGGCACAGAACAACAACCAGCCAGTAAAGAGGACCGATGCAGAAAACAAGGCCATCTATGAGCTGGCTCTCCGAGGCTTAAGATTACTCGCCAAACTCACTGCACTTGTCACTGAAATGGTGAGATTTACAAGTACAATAGACAAATATACACTGGGTTCAGAGACTCCAGTTAGATGGTTGGGATAATGCTATGTCATGAGAAAATGTGCTACAGCGTGGTTGAGATCCCATAGATTAAGCTTGTAACTCAAATTAAAGTTTATATTTGTTTTATATACTTCACTTTGAATTGTTAGTTTTACTGTCTAAAGTAAAGTAGGCTTATATTGAAAAGAAATGGTGACTTCATTATTAGCCTGTAGGCAACAAGTGTTGTCACAAAGTGTGCTTCTACCAGTGTATTGTTGGGGTTGGTATTAACTTAGCTGCGTGCATAAGCTGCTAATTTCTGCAAAACCATTCCCATGGCTAGCTGCTCAAACAGTGATCTTCTTCAAAGAAGTTGGGAAAGTAGCAAATATCATCTAACTCATCAAGTAGAAATACGTGTGGTCACATGAAGTGCTCTTGACCAATCCATGAACAAGAAATTCTCTACGAGGGATATAGTCGCAGTTTTAGGTAGCTCCATTCTTTAAGGAACACAAGATAAAGACAAAGACTGGATTATTAAATAATGCTAGCAAATGAAATTTAATGAACACTGTCTCATAATCTTGATAAAAAGAACCAAGATGCCGGATTGCACATTTTGAGTTGATTGATTTCTCTTGTTTCCAGTTCTCCTGGAAGCTCCTTCACCCCAGCACCAGCCACAAACCGGAGGTGGAGAAGGCGGAGGAGTACGAGAAGGCCACCCGCTTTAACTACAACCAGCAGGAGAAGTTTGCCCTGATCGAGATCATCGCCATGATCAAGAGTCTCCAGGCTATCATTAGCAAGATGGAACCGTTCTTCCAGGAAGCCATCCATCGGAGCATCTACAGCGAGGTCCAGGACTTTGTTCAGCTGACCCTCAGGGAACCCATGAGGGCATCAGTCAAGAGGACCAAGAAGAAGAAAGGCACACTTATCTTGAGGTGAGGCAATATTCAAGTTGAGGCTTTCTTGAAGAATATACCACCGTGCAGTGCCACAGTGAATTGGTTTAGGATTAGGGTCAGGGTCAGGGTAAGAAATAGAGTGAGGGTTACTCATCTCAGGCATTCTTCAGTTGTTCTTAAGTTTATGCACAATCATGTAATACATAGAAATAATGTAGGTATTTGATTGGTCAAATGAATATTACATGGTCTACATGATATTTACCATTCACTGTATGCTTCTTCAAATCCATTTTTTTGATCCAACTGAAATTAGTAATGCTCATTTCTGGCCAGTGCAATCACCCTTACTGTGTGGAGGGGGTTAAATGCCAAGGGAAGATTCTCCCTGACAAGGGTACAGAGAAAACTAATAAATCAGTCAAAGTGTAGAGATGTACTTTTAACCTTCAAAATAATTGGGAGAACTGTATTAATACTGATGAGGCTACCCTGGGTAAACAAGACTTGTTGTTTTTGTTGTTGATGTTTTTGCTGATATTGTTGCTGTTGTTGTTGCTGTTGTTTTTGTTGTTGATATTGTTGTTATTATTATTATTTTTGTGTTTATCTGCCCTTGCTTTGAACCAGTATCATCCGTGGAGTAAGAGAGAGTTGTTGTGATTGGTTGGAGGGTCAGCAGCCTGGAGATGACCCTGTCCTGAAGGGTGAGAAGGACCCTAAGACTGGCTACACCCCCAAGAAGGTGCCAAGGAAATGTATTGGACCATCTACCACTCAGGTACAGTACATAGTAGTTTTTCCTCCCTAGTTTGAGGCAGAGTGTAGCAGTTTTTAGGCCTTCGCATCAAAGTAGTAGTAGTAGTGATGGTTATTTTACCTGACTGCTAAGAAAGCATAAATGCTTGTTAGTAAGCAACCAGTAGCCGGAGGCATTATGTTTTCGGGTTGTCCGTCCGTCCATACGTCCTGTTCTTGTGATCGCGTTATCTCAAGAACCGATTGATGGATTTCTGCCAAACTTGGGTCATGTATGTATCTTTCAGAACCAATGCATTGATTAGATTTGGGGCTCACAAGGTCAAAGTTCAAAGGTCACAGGGCTCATTATGTAAGCAAAAGTAGCTTGTGATCACATTATCATTAGAACCGATGGACGGATTACCATCAAACTCAAAGACATGTATGTATCTTGCAGACCCAACGAATTGATCAGATTTTGGGGTCATGAGGTCAAAGATCAAAGGGTCATACATATATATGAAAAAAAGCTTGTCATCAGGATATTCTGAGAACCTGTTAATGGATTACAATCAAACTTGAATTTTAAAAATTGCTTGTTTTGGTTTGTAAAATCGCTCTATGGCGGAGGCATCACTTTTTAAAAAATCTTTCCATGCTGCCACATGATGTTCTAATTTTTTTTTAGTTGTATTTTTATTTGATTGTCTGTTTGCTGTTTAAAACAACTAAATGAGGATATTTATTGTATCTATTGTTCTATTAAGTTCCAGGAAAGTAACATCAAACATAAAGATAATTTGACAAGGTTGGTGCATGAATAACAAGAAAAATAACTAATGCCAGACTTTTTATCCTGAGAGAAATATTTCCTTTCAAATAGCTCTCGTCACTGGATGTGCTTTTAAAAAGCAAAGAGACAATAAAATACAAATATGAATGAATACACAATCAAGAACATCATGTCGCAGCAAGGAAATGGAAAAAATGCTTTGAATGATTGTGCTATAGGAGGCATGTTAAAAAGTGAAATAATTTGAAGCATTCATGGATAACATAAGTATCAATACACTAGTTTACTTATGTAAAAAATAAACCAACCTTTGATTTCCTTAATTTGTATTTTATTGAGTTATTTTGAGGAAATATGTATATTTCCATTAAGCAATTAATGTCACATAAAGCACGTATCTGTGAAACCTATATGACCAAGTCCTCAATTTCAACATTTTTTTAAGTGCTTGTGTGTTGTTGTGGTTGAGTGGGAAAAGGAAAACAATTTGATTATTTCCTTAATATCATAAATCACTTTTGTATTTTTCCTCCTAGTGTATTGCTACATGTTGTATATTACAAAAATAGTATTAGTAATTGACAATACATTTGAAATGTTTTACCCAATCCTATGACTTTATAATACAAATATGATGCTAGTACAGGTACACTACTAGTTTATTTTGAGAAATTGCAAAGTGCAAGTAAATTGCGTGTATATTTGCAAGCAGTGTTTATATGTAAATACTGTGTGTAAAGTCTGTTCAGAGGAGATGAAATACTGTGCGTAACGTCTGTTCAGAGGAGATGAAATACTGTGTGTAAAGTCTGTTCAGAGGAGATGAAATACTTTGTGTAAAGTCTGTTCAGAGGAGATGAAATACTGTGTGTAAAGTCTGTTCAGAGGAGATGAAATACTGTGTGTAAAGTCTGTTCAGAGGAGATGAAATACTGTGTGTAAAGTCTGTTCAGAGGAGATGAAATACTATGTGTAAAGTCTGTTCAGAGGAGATGAAATACTATGTGTAAAGTCTGTTCAGAGGAGATGAAATACTGTGTGTAAAGTCTGTTCAGAGGAGATGAAATACTATGTGTAAAGTCTGTTCAGAGGAGATGAAATACTGTGTGTAAAGTCTGTTCAGAGGAGATGAAATATTATGTGTAAAGTCTGTTCAGAGGAGGTGAAATACTGTGTGTACAGTCTGTTCAGAGGAGATGAAATACTATGTGTAAAGTCTGCTCAGAGGAGATGAAATACTGTGTGTAAAGTCTGTTCAGAGGAGATGAAATACTGTGTGTAAAGTCTGTTCAGAGGAGATGAAATACTATGTGTAAAGTCTGTTCAGAGGAGATGAAATACTATTTGTAAAGTCTGTTCAGAGGAGATGAAATACTATGTTTAAAGTCTGTTCAGAGGAGATGAAATACTGTGTGTAAAGTCTGTTCAGAGGAGATGAAATACTATGTGTAAAGTCTGTTCAGAGGAGATGAAATACTGTGTGTAAAGTCTGTTCAGAGGAGATGAAATACTATGTGTAAAGTCTGTTCAGAGGAGATGAAATACTATTTGTAAAGTCTGTTCAGAGGAGATGAAATACTATGTGTAAAGTCTGTTCAGAGGAGATGAAATACTGTGTGTAAAGTCTGTTCAGAGGAGATAAAATACTGTGTGTAAAGCCTGTTCAGAGGTAGGAGATGAAATACTATGTATAAAGTCTGTTCAGAGGAGATGAAATACTGTGTGTAAAGTCTGTTCAGAGGTAGGAGATGAAATACTGTGTGTAAAGTCTGTTCAGAGGAGATGAAATATGCAGTCTTTATCATGTGGGTTTTCTGTACAGATTTTCAAAGAGAAACACTTTTCAGGGAAACAACAAAATGTAGTTTATAGACAGAAGGCCTCTCTATACATGTGGTTGCTGAAGTAAGTGTCACTTTGATTTGAGTGGTAAATGATAAAGAATATGAGATATGCCAATGTCTCTACAAAGGTTCTTTCAAAAGACTCTCAATGTGCATGATGAGTTTTATAAATCCTGCCTCCTTTATGTTCTCCACGTTAGCTTTACATGGTACGAACCATGCTGGAGTCCCTGACGGCGGACAAGGGCGGTACCGGCAAAAAGACGTTAAGGAAGGAACTACAGGACCTTGTACCCATAGAGCCTTTTGAAGATTTCCTCAAGGCCTCATTCTTCTATCTTCACATGATCAACCTCCCAGGTTGGAAAACAAAATAACTTATTTCTTGGTATTTTATTTAATGTATTTGAGTGTGTAATAGGATGTATCAATCAGATCTGATTATTTACATCTGGGGACTGACCTTACACATCAACATCCAAAAGATGTGACTCAGCTTGGATTAAGGATTCATTAGATGGATTCAGACTAACTTGGTACTAGGGTCAACTCAGACTTAGCAGAGTAGTGGCCCAGTTATCCAAGAGAGTTAAATTGATCAGAATTACTTCAGTGATTTTTTGCATCATGTTTTTCTGAACAATTGCATTTATTTGTATATTTGATAGGGATTTGTTAAATAGTTACCAAGAATTTAATGTTGAAAACTTCAGCATGAAATTTATGGTTATTTAGAGGTCTGGTATGAAACCTTATTGCCAAGCAATGCTGAGTTCACCTTAGGGCTGAGTTAGAGTTGGTTTGCAGGCAAAGATAGAAAGCTGCCCAGTAGATGAACTCACAACTTTCTTCTCCCTGTATCTTTGTAGGTTTAATTAACAAAAATGAAATAATAGGTATGGATGCTTTTAGGTTTACATGTACATAGGTTTCTGTGAATATTTCATTCATTTGCCCAACATTCTGATAAAGTTTTTACCATATATTTCTTCAGAAAAGTTAAAGTAGCTAAACTTGTATTTATAATTCATAATTGATGATCAAAAGTAAATTAATCACTCACTATGTTGTCTTTTATTAATCACATTTAACATTTGAGAAATTCTTTCCCCAACCTACTCACACTCTTTAAAGAAGTTTTGATTTTTAATTACCTTGACCAGAAACTGAAACATAAAGATGTTAAAGACAATATATCAAATTTTATGACCAATTCAAAGTCCCATATGATTTTATTACACAAAAATTATCCTTTTGGATGATTTATTGAACTCGATCACTGCACTATTTTGCTTGAGCTGTGATAAGTTTCATAAACTATGATGAATTATAACTTGCATGCATATTAGATTAAATGACCAACCTTGAATTTAAAGGTTATCTTAGAATCTGGTAGGTAAAAGGATATTGGAATGAAGTTTGTTGAGTCGATCTTTTGAATTTGCAGCTACGATACGGAAGTGTGGTGATCTGTCCCAGCTCTGGTACAGGGAGTTCTATCTGGAGATGACAATGGGAAACCACATACAGGTACATAGCAATCTTAGACTTGTTCTTCTGCAACAATTGCTCCTCAAAACATTCCCTCCACTAACCAAAGATTGAACTTCAACCCTTGACCAATTACCAACCCCAAGCTTAATGTGAAACCCAATCTCACCCTTTAAGGCTTGTTCAGATATGACTAGGCAAAACCGCTGCTTTATTTTAATGACGACGTAAAGTGTAATACGCTTTCCAGTTCTGTATCTTATAACACAAAGCTCAGTGAATACGTGCAAGTCCTTTGTTGAGCGAAGTTGCCATTCAATTACACATAAAAAAGAAAATGTTGCGCCTTTTTTGGTTTGGTTTACTGTGCCATATCAGAACTAGTCTTGACCCTATATCTCAGATGAAACAAAGCCTGCAACAAATAATAGAGGAACATACCAGTTATACCAGCTATTCTAGGCAACTATCCCACAGACAATCAAATCTACAATATTTATCACCCAGACATTCACTGACTTGTAGGATAATGTCCTAAAACAGTGTGATATCTACCTGAAACTTACTTTTTCCTGTCCATACAAATGCCATTGGGTCAATTTCAACACAAATTTTCTTTAAAATATACTTTTGTTCGTACATGCAATACAGAGGCTCAGAACAAGTTGGAAATTGTATTAAATTCATGTTTTTGTGGCCTCATTGGGTAGAGGTTTTTTATAGGTAGTTTTCTGCATCAATTATGAATACAAGTAATAGATTTAATTTGAGAAGGATAATATTTCTCGATGTATATCTGTTGTAGTTCCCCATTGAGATGTCCATTCCATGGATCTTAACTGACGAGATCTTGAAGGCCAAGGAGCCCGCCCTCATGGAGTAAGTATGGTACAGTTTGTGGTAGTTGAATTAGTAGGGAGAAAGAAAGAGCATAATGGTATCGTCTATTGTCTGTTTGGGGGCAGAAGGGCGTTGACTATGTGTTAAACCAAATGAGTTAATGCCCTTCTGGCTCTAAACTGGTGATATGTCATTCTATTTCATTTCATGTTATGTCAATATCAATCATTCTTTTCAATCTATTTGTGTCTTCAACTTCACCATGCATTTAATATTTCTGCTTCATGTGAGATACAATTAATAGACAATCAGTATCCACCTGTCACATCATATTACAAATGGTACTAATAGTGATAATATTGGCACTTTGCTTAGGAGCGTTACTTGGTGATGTGCAAATACCCTTTGTATCAGCGAATGTGACTGTGTGGAAGAGAATGTGAGATCATTCATTTTTACTTACGGTAACAACCTAGCAAAGGGCAAAATGTAAACTCTTGCACATGAAGTGACATGATTACAATTTGACTTACCCGGTATGTAATTATTTCTTTCCTTTCTGCAGATATGTTTTCTTCCCTCTTGATCTGTACAATGACAGTGCACAGTATGCTCTGGCTATCTTCAAGAAACAGTATCTCTATGACGAGATAGAGGCTGAGGTGAGATACAGTCTCTCTTCTCAGATGTATGCTCAAGTAGTATAACACATCATTTGCATTTATGCTGAAATGGGGGAGGGGAGGGGGGATTGGGGGAGTGGTTATGCAATATAGAATGCTATCTTTATTTTGATCCACACTTTAGGTCCTCGGAGAGGACCTAAAGCCGTCGGTCCTCTGGTTGCTTACTAACAAGCATTTATGCTTTCTTAGCAGTCAGGTAAAATAACCACCACTACTACATTCAACATGTAGCGCCTAAATGATGCCACAAAGATTTGTTCATTTCCTGGTATTTCCTGGCCCACATATATTGGAATCAAATGATGCTCATTTTCATTTCAAAAGATGAGTTGACTCATTGACAATGGTGCCTTATATATCTCAGGCTAGGGTCTATTGAAAATAAATGTTCAAGCCAACCACTCAACATGTTAGTTACATATTTACTAAAATCTCCAAACTATCATGAATGGCCTTGCAGTAATCTCGTCAAGATTGGAAAAGGATTATGAGATTCAATGTCAAGCCCTCCTCGATAGTTTGCCTACAAGATTTTGGTATGATTGTTTTACAGGTGAATCTGTGCTTTGATCAGCTGGTGTACAAGCTTGCTGAGATGATCTTTGCATACTACAAAGAGCTGGCTGGAAGGTAATGACATCTTAATGATCAACAAGAATGATGATATTACTTATGATTTGATTTATACAGTATTTGCACTAGCTATTGTAGTCTTTTTAATCTTATGAAAGTGAGTCCGCTCCATATCACTTGACTAGAAGCAACTTTTTGTTAAAAGAGTGTTAAGTCAGTGGAATTTTTAAAATCTTAATTTCCCAGCATCAAAGCTGACTTAGGCTTCATCAGTCTCTGTATTGTGTCCATTCATTGAATAGTTGTAGATTGTAAACATTTGTAGATTTTCATAGTCACATGATTGGTAACACTCAGCGTCACAAAGTAAGAATTTGTAAACTCATGATTATCTTATGTTGATACATTGTATTACTTGATAGATAAATAGATGTCAAATTAAAATGTGCTAAGAAAAAGTCACTTTCATTTTACCTTGTGCCATTATCCCAATTTGATCTTGGACTTGAGTATTTGTGTGTCTTTTTTCAATCAGCATGCTACTGGACAGGAGGTTCCGAAAGGAATGCAAGAAACATGGCATCGAAATTCCATGCCAAAAGGCCAACAAGTACGACAGCATCCTGAGGCAAAAACACGTACAGGTAGGTCCCTGTATTGATGACACAACATGTTGTCAACCTCAACCAGTCATTAGAATAGTATGCCAGTGAATTATCTATATTTCTCTCCTTGTTGCAGTTCAGTAAAATGAAATGAATAGGATCATAAGTTGGATAAGTGTTTTTCACATGCTCCCCCAGGAATGATGCAAACCCTTTTCATTTAATGAAGTGAATAGGGTTTGCATCATCTGTGCAAAAAGTTAGTTATATGATAAATGCAGTTTTGTTCCCATTTACCCTTTCATTCATCCTTTGGGCTGTGCCCAAGTTCAATTTTGAAATCATTGATTTGTTGCTTTGTATGAATCATGTGTTGTACTGTGATTTTCACTTGTCTTCCAGATCCTGGGTAGGTCGGTGGATATGAGCAGATTGCTGTCCCAGAGAATTATCCAGTCAATCCTTAAGAGCCTCAAATTGGCCATCGCTAGGTTTGAAGGTCATGGCATCAATGAAGGCCTCATTGTAAGTTCACCACTTTTTTCTTTCTTCTTCTCTTATTTAAAGTAAACAATACTGATTTAAATGTACACTTGCATTGCTCATTGTTTACTTTGTATTTTATTGGAAGGAAATAATTCAGAATGTATATATTGTACTGTCATTGTGTGCAAACCAATCAAAAATGAAATGTTAGTTTCTGTTACTGAGTAGGCACCAAGTTATGCCAATTTTCTAACCCAATCTAGTTGTCATATTAAACTGTTGTATAACATGATGTACATGGACCTTGAACTAGAATATGAACTGCCTCATCCAGATCAACCAGTTAGCCCATATAATGCAGACCAAGTACTTGGTCTAGCTGTCCTTCATTTCTTTATAAGACTGTTCCAAACTGTTCTGTCAGTTGCCTCTCAATTGCCTCTTTCCAATATAGGAACTGGACTGCCTAACCCAAATCACTGAAGTAGCCCATATGATGATGATGTTGGAGATGAAGTTTGTGATCTTGGTTTTTATTTTGTAGATACAAGTCGTCTTATTTGTTTTCTTCTAATCTAGGAACTGGACTGCCTCTTCCAAATCAACCAGTTAGCCCATATGATGATGAGCAAGTACCTGACCTTACCATCCTTCCAGTCACTGGTAGATGAAGCCGACAGTAACGTAGGAGGACCGTGTGGGACCATAGCTCTCAATCTAGCACTGGACCTGAGCAGTGAGATCCTACCCAAGTACTGCTATAATGGAACAACTCAAAGGTACACACTAGATCTCATTCATTCTCTTTGTTCTTTTTGTTAGTGCATCTGTAGTTTAGTGTTATCCATCACCAAAGCATTTCCTTCTCTACATATCTTTGATATCTGTATATCAGAGATGATGCACATGAAATTCATTGACCGGGGTAATAGTTTAAATGTATAGGCCACTGCACATATTATGATTGGACTTTAGAAATATTTTTACAGATATTGTAGTAGGATTCGAAATGAAATTCAACGCAAAAGTTCTTCCTGAATGGTCATATAAACAGTATTATTGAACTTGCAGGGCATTTTAATCTGTCGAGTGTAAGAACAGACCACATTGACTACAAGCTGATAGGTGGGCAGTCTTGCAACCGTTCTGATTTCAAGAAGATCATCAGCTAATGCTTCTACTCCGCAATTTTGATTTCACTATTTCTTTGGATCATTTAAGACATCAGTTGATAATAATTTACATATTTTGATTCTCATATCTCATCTTATTGCAAGTTCTTCCAATATCTAGTTGTAGTAGACTTAAAAGACTTTATAGATGCAACTGTCGGATTATAAAAGACTATATTATTTTTTTTATGTTGAAGAAAATGAGATTTGTTGTCATGATTATGAGAGAATTCACACAGACTTTGATTAAGAAAGAAAAAGATCATGGTTGATGCTGATTGTACCCTGGTCTGAATGTTAGATGGAAAGTTGATGGTTGATGCTGATTGTACCTAGGCCTGAATGCTAGATGGAAAGATGATGGTTGATGCTGATTGTACCTTGGCCTGAATGCTAGATGGAAAGATGATGGCCTGAAAGCTAGATGGAAAGATGATGGTTGATGCTGATTGTACCATGGCCTGAATGCTAGATGGAAAGATGATGGTTGATGCTGATTGTACCTAGGCCTGAATGCTAGATAGAAAGATGATGGTTGATGCTGATTGTACCTAGGCCTGAATGCTAGATGGAAAGATGATGGCCTGAATCCTAGATGGAAAGATGATGGTTGATGCTGATTGTACCTAGGCCTGAATGCTAGATGGAAAGATGATGGTTGATGCTGATTGTACCTAGGCCTGAATGCTAGATGGAAAGATGATGGTTGATGCTGATTGTACCCTGGCCTGAATGCTAGATGGAAAGATGATGGTTGATGCTGATTGTACCCTGGCCTGAATGCTAGATGGAAAGATGATGGTTGATGCTGATTGTACCTAGGCCTGAATGCTAGATGGAAAGATGATGGTTGATGCTGATTGTACCCTGGCCTGAATGCTAGATGGAAAGATGATGGTTGATGCTGATTGTACCCTGGCCTGAATGCTAGATGGAAAGATGATGGTTGATGCTGATTGTACCTAGGCCTGAATGCTAGATGGAAAGATGATGGTTGATGCTGATTGTACCCTGGCCTGAATGCTAGATGGAAAGATGATGGTTGATGCTGATTGTACCCAGACCTGAATGCTAGATGGAAAGATGATGGTTGATGCTGATTGTACCTAGGCCTGAATGCTAGATGGAAAGATGATGGTTGATGCTGATTGTACCTAGGCCTGAATGCTAGATGGAAAGATGATGGTTGATGCTGATTGTACCCTGGCCTGAATGCTAGATGGAAAGATGATGGTTGATGCTGATTGTACCTAGGCCTGAATGCTAGATGGAAAGATGATGGTTGATGCTGATTGTACCCTGGCCTGAATGCTAGATGGAAAGATGATGGTTGATGCTGATTGTACCTAGGCCTGAATGCTAGATGGAAAGATGATGGTTGATGCTGATTGTACCCTGGCCTGAATGCTAGATGGAAAGATGATGGTTGATGCTGATTGTACCTGGCCTGAATGCTAGATGGAAAGATGATGGTTGATGCTGATTGTACCCTGGCCTGAATGCTAGATGGAAAGATGATGGTTGATGCTGATTGTACCCTGGCCTGAATGCTAGATGGAAAGATGATGGTTGATGCTGATTGTACCTAGGCCTGAATGCTAGATAGAAAGATGATGGTTGATGCTGATTGTACCCTGGCCTGAATGCTACATGGAAACTGAATAGTGTCTCTACTTGTTGTCTTTGTTCAGGTTCGTTCGTACCAAGCTCATGTTTGTTGAAGAGACAAGCAAGGACAAACCAGCCAGTGCACAGCCTGCCTATTACTTCGGAAGCAAGGTACATACTCCAGTTCTAAGACACATGCTTTATAGTCAATATTCTACACTCACATTGAATTTCTTATGTGAATGTTGCTTACTTTGTTTAGGATAATAATGGCTGAAATTATCTCTCTCAAAAGAAGTAGAAGAATGGATTCGCCACATTCAGTTTTAAAATCTTAAACCTTTGGCTCAAATTTCATTGTTTGCAAAGTTGATGGCACAAAATGTGTTAAAGACGCACCTTCCCCGCAGATGGCATCTGCGTAAGAGCCATATTCTGTTGGTGTCAATAGGCAGCTAGCACCGGCCGCCAGCGCGTATGTGTATTTTGAACGCCCTCTGGAATACGGGGAACGTGCGTCTTTAAAAGAACAAATGACTATGATGAATTTTGGATAATCATAATCGTGATAATAATCTTATTTACCCAGGGAAGCCTCAGCAATGTTAGTACTGTGTTTTGTGAGGGCCCTACAATTATTAATACCCCGGCAAAGCCTCAGCAATGTTAGTACTGTGCTTTGTGAGGGCCCTACAATTATTAATACCCCGGCAAAGCCTCAGCAATGTTAGTACTGTGCTTTGTGAGGGCCCTACAATTATTAATACTCCGGCAAAGCCAGGTACACACCTGTGTCAAGAGGAACAAACAGTGGTTAGAACATCTTGTTCGAGGATGTAAGCAACAAGCAAGGATTAAACCAAAGGCCTCTTGTATGAGAGTCAAGAGCCTTCACCAATACATCACAGTGCCCCAACTCCCTGTTATACATAATTTATACAGGATGTGATGTGATTATCAGACTCATCCTCTTTTCATCTTCTTCTCTTACAGACCCTAAATGCAGTGTATCAGCACATAGCTGGTCTCTACCAGGGTTTCATGGGGATGGAACACATCCGCATCATGGTTCGTCTCCTAGGTTACCAACAGCTACACGTCGTGGTGGAAGAACTGCTCAAGATCGTCAAAGGAACTGTAAGGGTCCCTCCATTTTCCATCTCTGATGCAAATGCCATAATTTCATTTCAAAACTTTTATATATTCAGTTTTTAATAATTCTTGGACACAAGTTTCGTTTGACAATATTCTTGACATCCAGTGGCATACGAGGGACACTCCAGAAGTTTTGAGATTTTTCTTGGGAGAGGCAGACATGATGTTCTAGATTATTATAATGTCAGTATGTAATTACTATACATCTAATAAACTGACAGGCCAGTGGTTGTTTTACCAGGGTGAAGGAGATGGTCACAGTTGACTGTAGAATACAGAATGCATTCAGGATGTGAAGACAATTTGGAACCTTGTGATTAAATCATAATAACCCTTTGTATGAATGACTAGGATGTTTATTTGGTGTATGGGTGGGCATGATGCAAAAATGAATGGCTGTAACTTTTGATGTCTGAAACACTTTGCTTAATTTAATTAACAATATCTTTAATGAGAAATAACAAATTTAAGCACTTGTTGATACATGTACATGTACAAGTATATTAGAAAACCAGTGCTTACCACTCCTACCAAAATACTGTATGTTTGGAGCCACAAGTGCATTAAATCTGTGTTAAAGTGTCTGAGTTAAAGAGAAGGTTGAGTTCTGGGAAGAGGTTTTTAAAATATTTTGTGAGCGTTGTTATTGTTCAATTCAATTTTATTTCATTCAGTTAAAAAGACAACATTTCATATAACAATCAGATATATAACATAAAATACACATAAAGAACATATTGGACAAGGACATAAAATAAACTGAATTGGCTGCAACCTGAAAGGAAACATAATCCTTATATAAAGGTTGACCCTTTTTTGATAATAAAAAATATGATATATATTCGCTACTAAACATCATACGATACACAAATCAAGACAACAAACAAACATACAAACAAACAAATAAAATATGTCTTGAATTCAAATAATTACTGCAATTTACCCAATAGAAATGTATTATACCTACGTTTAAATACATTTACACTAGCAGAATTATGAATATAATGATTATGCAAGAGTGGAAGAACATCAGATAAAAAATGTTCCCTGAAAAGTATGGCTCTTCAAATGCTTTCATATTCTAAATATGGCATGTAACAACATAGAAATCGGGACGATTTTTATGCCACATGTTCGTGTAGCCCCATATACATGTTTCTGTGTACAGTGCTTGTAACTTTACCAAGACTGGGCCAAATTCCTTATCATTTTGATGATTCTAGAACCCTGCAGTACACACCAATACTTCATGACCAGAACTCAACTTTATCTTAATGCCTTTCTGGCTCCTAACAACCAATGTTAACCCATTGCCTATTTAAAATGAGTGGTCCTAGCTGCAGCTGTATTAAGCATATGGAAATGAGTGAATTCTTGAGCCAACAGGTTACTTGTGTTCTTTGTCCTTATTGCATAGATCCAAACCTTGTGTGTACCTTACGTCAAAGTCCTCCTTCAGGAAGCTATGCCTGCCAAGTGTAAGATGCCCAAGACAGAATATGGAACTCAAGGTAGGAATTGATTTCTTTTGATCTTTCTCCTCCTCCTCCTCCTCCTCCTCATCACCATTTTGATCATCATCATCATCATCATCATCATCATCATCACCATTTTGATCATCATCATCATCACCATCATCATTATCATCATTGTCTTCATGCATGATCATCATCTTGATCATAAATAATCATAATCATAATCGTAGAGGTGTCGTGGTCTAGTGGATATGTCACTAGACTGTGGATCACATGGTTTGTGGTTCGAGTCCCACCGCGGCACAAATGTCCTTTGCCAAGACATTAATGTACATTTGCCACTCTCCACCCAGGTGAAGTAAATGGGTACCTGGTAGGAAGAAATTCCTTGAATACGATACTTTGTATTAAGCGCAGTAGAATATATTCATACAGTAGCTGGGCTATATAAATGGACATATTATTATTATTATAATCACCATTACATGGTCTTGAAGGTTTTGATCATATTCATCACAATCACCACCACAATTATCATCATCATTATCATCATCATTATCATGATTGTTTTGGTACTCATCATTGCCTTTATCATCATCCTCATTATTCTCCTCCTCCTCCTTCTCCTCATCTTAATAATTATCAGTCATTGCTATCACATTCATGATCATGATTATGAGCATCACCTTCTCACAATAGATAATGAGCTATTTTGCCTCCTATGATGAAATAGATTCTTTGTTCTGAAATGGGAATATTGCTCATGATTATGATTCCTTATTCTCTCCCATTCCAGGTCTAGTGGTTTACTACTACACGCACGTTCAGGATGTGGTCCAGTACTCGGACCTGAAGACCCAGACCCTGGTTGCTTTCCAGTCTGTTGGCAATGCTGTCATCATCTTTCATCTACTAGACCAGGTCCTGAACATGGAGGAGGCTTGGAACTTGTTCCAGGCCTCGCCTTTCATGAACATCCTACCCAAGCCTTACTGTGCAAGTACGTATGGAATGCCTCTCAAGGCACTTCATTTATATTGTGTCTGTTTTTAAAAGACGATTGCATTAAATCTATTCTTTGGGTGCCTTGTTGAAGGACACAAACACAAATTTCGGTCATATTTAAAACATTATTTTAGTTTTAATTCTAAATTTTCATGAACATCCTACCCAAGCCCTACTGTGCATTCCTCACATATTCCAGCTATGACTGGAAATAGTTTTCAACTTTAGACCAGATTTTGATGCCACCTGTATGCGTAGTCCCATATACCCATATATGTGTGTCATTGCTTTTCACTGCATGTGAGTTTCAGCAAGATAGGGTCGATTTGTTATCATTTTGGTGATTTCAATACCTCACAATACACAACAACACTTACACACATCTAAAGCATAATGAAGTAACAACCTCAATAGCTTATAGACATTTTGTTTTTTCACAATGCAATAGTATTCAACTATGTAAGTTAGATGACTTGTGTGGAATGATACACAGTGCATGATGTATATTTTATTCACTATGTTTTGCCTTGCAGAGGGGGAGAAGCTAGAGACCAAGATCAAGCAGATGGAGCAGAATTATTCACACCTTCACCTATGTCCTCTCATGCAGAAACTTGGCACAAAAGAGGTATACACCGTCTAAACAATGCACCAGAAGCAAACTGAAGGATTCACTTCGGGTCAAACTGTATATTTTAAGTACTATGGGCCAAGCCCTCTAATTTAGGTGTTTAAACAAAATTGTAGATGAAATAGAACAATTCTGTGTAGATATAGAAGAATTCGGTATGTATTTGTTTTTCATTTTTTTCAACATAAACCACATCCTTATGGTACTTATTAGTGCTACTCAATAATACCCTGGTCATAATAAAAAATGGACTTATATTCATGGTAATGTGATGTTTTGTTCAGATTGTTGTCAGTATCATATGGGTCCAGCTTGGTGAGAATTGGGTATCACAGAAAAGCCACTATTGTGCATACACCTGTAAATTATCCTTTGGAAACATAGTGAACTGCCAATTGCATACTCTACTGCTTTTCTTATTTTGAGGTTTCATTTTGATATAGCTGACACTTGCTGCTTAGGTTACACACTGTTTTTATGATGTAAATTTGTATGTCTTTGTATAGGCATTTTGGTTGCTAGAAAATGTACATATTGCTTTGTAGTTTGACCATTGGTGAATATATATAAGAAGATTTGCAAAGTGAGTTGTCTCCCTAGTTTAGAATGTGTCTATTATCTACATGCATACCAGAAACGTTTACCCTATGATTAATAGTCCATTTCTCTTTTTCCCTCCCCCTTCCCTAATCTAACACCAGCAACTCCGCAATGCCCAAGAGAATGACCTTCTACTGAGAGAGCGAGGTGCCTGCGGCAACATCATCTTGAAGGAGATCTTAAATCGCATCAGGTCTTTCCTTGACGACCCAGTATGGCGGGGACAGACTCCGCCGGAGAATGGAGTGATGCACGTCGATGAGAGCAACCTGGAGTTCCATCGGTTATGGAGCGCCATCATGATTGTCATCTGTATGCCCCTCAACCCTAACAACACAAGTGTAGAGTGAGTACATGTATTTGAAGTTTGGAGACTATTTAATGTTCTGTGAAATAATTACAGAGCAGATTGAAGTCCAAACTGACATTATCAATTTGAATCATACCTGACCTGATCCAATCTCATTCAAGTCTAATTTGATATAATCTAACATAATATAATTTAATTTATCCTGTATATTCATATCTATTCTAGATTACTTTAATTCCAGTTTATTCAAATGTAATCTAATATTGTCTCATTTTAGTATACAGAATACTTTGTGCTTTATTCTGCTTTGTTGTGTTCTGTATTGTTCTTTTTTTTCTATGAGTGCGGGATGTGAGTTGAAGAAAATAAATTGGGCTGTAGAGTGAATTCCAAAATATGCATGAGTACTACTTGTCTGTAAGCACAAGGTTTTCCTTTACAAATGGTGACCCAGTAATTGCTGCTGTGACATATGTTTCATCAAATAAATAGGGTTAGGGTCAGGATTATAGTTTTTAGTTTAGGTCTGAGTTTTTGGTTACGATTAGATATGGTGTTTACTCTAGGAATTTTGTGATTTGGATAGTGTTAGGAATTGACTGTGCAGCCATATTCACCAGAGCATTTGTTGTAGAACCTTGTAGATTCTTATGATGTTCTTGATATATTACATCATTCTGACTTACTGTACAGGGAAGGTTCATTTTCCTTCCTTGAATAGTTCATCATATTCTTGATATTTTACAGCCACAGGAAATCTTATTTACTCTACGAGAAAGACTAAGTTCCCTTCATAAAAAGTTTATGATATACTTGAAATTTTACATTCTCCTGACTTTGTATTTTCTCCTGCAGGGAAGGCTATGGGGACGGTCTGAACTGGGCAGGATGTACCATCATGACCCTCCTCAATCAAGCAAGGAAGTATGAGCTCCTAGACTTTGCCTCTCACATCCAGAGGGTCAATGAGGTTGATGGCAAGCTAGCAGACATCAATGGCATCGTGAGTGAACTTGATACTTGATACTTATTAATATTTACCTCACTCAAGTTTTAAGTCTAAAGTTAATATGCTCCAGTCAACAGAGGTCTCTTTTGCTCTATAGGTTTCTTTGAAGGTTAATTTTAGCAAAAGTAAGAAATGAAGCTCTGATTGTGGGTAGTTATATTAATTGTTTATGAAGCGTTGGGAAGAGAGGGGAGGGGGGGGGGTCATATTTAGGGTATTTCCATTAAAAATAAACTTTGCCAAGCTTACAGATCTATCCATTTATATTTCATCATTTACAAACAGTCTAATTGCACTAAGGTAATATGTAGGAAATCCTGTGAAAGCTTAAGGTGAAAACTGCCTGCAACATGATCAGTATATGTTGTTCAATATTTGCAAAATTAACATTATCAGCTCAGGAGCTGTTGTCTATTTTTTCTTATTTGATGCACCATTTCATTTCTATTTCATGGAATCTCGCATTGTTTATCATACCTTCTTTTTAAACAAAAAAACTCTCTGCCATTTCTTTTTCAGTCTGTGAAGAGGTATATGGACCGTATCAGCAAATACCAGATCCTCAATCAGCAAATCTTTGAGATACTCAACAAGACTCTTGTCATGGGTGAATCACAGGCCCCCACATGTGCACCAGAGGTCAACTTCTACCAACCCCCTATCCACCAGTCACAAGTCAAGAATATGTAAAGAATGGTCTTCAGACAGAACAATTGGTTCCGAGAGTTCAGCACAGGGTGGACTAAAGACCTATTCACCCTCTACTGACACCTGCTCTAACAATCACAGATGAACAATTTGTAGAAAATAGCATTCAGAGGGGACAACTGATTCAAGAAAGCTTGTATCAGACTTGAACTGGAGACCTCTTCACACTCTATCAACCCCTTTCATCAAGTTACAGATCAAAACTATGTAAAGAATGGCCTCCAGAGAGAACACTTTATTCAAGAAAGCTCTGATCTGGCATAAACTAGATTCATTTGTGATCTTCAAACCCTCTCTTCACCACTCAATAGTCCAAACGATGCAAAAGATTGTCTACAGAAAAAGAACCTGGTTGAACAAATATCATGGGGTGTACCAAAAACCTCTTTACCCTCTACCAACACCCGCTCTACTGGAACAGGTAAAAAAAAATGTGTAGTCAGAGGCCTTCAGTCTGAACTTAGTCATGTTATCCAGAAAGAGGACAAACAAATGTATCTCGCTTAGCCGACATAAAATTTTCAAATCAAAGTTTGAATTGATTGAGGTATTTCATCTATTGCGCTTGGGGACATAGATCACACCTATTTATTCCACTAAGCATTCCTGGTACATAAAATGATTGAGGGCTACATTGTATATGATATTCTTGTACTTAGTACAGTCTATAAATATATATTTTGAATCTATTTTCATGCATATTTATATCAAAAGAACTATCATATTCTCAGCTGGGCTTAGTATACTCTTGACTCATTGCCTAGCAGAATCAGATGGTTTGTATAGTAAGCCTATGGGAATGAGCCTGAGAATCCAGTAGTCTACTGGTTAAATGTATTATATTTTCTTCCTTACTGTGAAATAGGTGCACAACATTGGAAATTCTGTTATGTAACACTCAAGGAGAACTGAGTTTTGTAACACAAAAGAATAAGCTAGCGCTTCTTAAATTTAAATCGCTTTGTACAATCAATTGATCATACCATCAATCGAAGTATGATCAATTGCAGAGCTTTGTCTAAGAGGGCCCGTAAATATAAATATATTTTTTTTAATTGACGGTAACCAAACTGTTTTTCTAGTGAGGTTTGAATATATTGAAGCCTCAATGGGATCAGTCTTCCTTTTTCGTTGCAGCTTTCACAGTGCATTAAAATACCACCGTCAACAAAGTGTCTTTATTGTGAATCTGTTGTACCATTCTGCTGTGATATCCCAGTGACTTACATTTTTGTATATTGTTTTCAATGTTTTAGAACTCAATGTAACAAAGCATTCAGTATGGTCCTGTGGACTTTCCATTTGTCTGTTTTGTGGGAAAGACCATGTTATATTTATACCAGCCTCAGCAGTTTAGTGTAACAATCATGATTATACCAGCCTCAGCAGTTTAGTGTAACAATCATGATTATACCAGCCTCAGCAGTTTAGTGTAACAATCATGATTATACCAGCCTCAGCAGTTTAGTGTAACAATCATGATTATACCAGCCTCAGCAGTTTAGTGTAACAATCATGATAGAAGAATATTGAAGTGTACTTTAATAGTCATAGAATGTCCTTCAAACTAGCCAATCATTGAAACCTTAATAGTGATCATTATCAAAGTATGCAAAAAGAAAAAGTGCACTTAAGAAGGATACTACTTACTAGCCAAATTATTGTCGGAATTATAGATATCTATGAGACAGATTTGTAAAGAGTAGTTTTTACGATGGAAACTATGAGTTAGATATGTACATGTATTGAAATTAGCCATGACTAATGTATATGTATCTTCACATAAGTACATTTTAAGAAATTGGAGATGGCTGTGGAAATATGTAGGAAAGAAAATGACTACCATATGAAATTCATTGATGATATGGCCAGCCTTTGATATTCTTATTCTTTGTAAAGGAGATAGGTTTGAATGTATTTCACAGAGTGCTATTTGGTTTTATTTTTCACAAAGATGAGAATACTAATAATATTGGGTTCTTGTATAGCGCTCATATCTGTCAGACTTGACACTCCTGGCACTCCCAATTATTACCCTGGCTTTAGCATGGCTGCCATTACGGCGCTCTAGCATTTCAAGGAATTAATACCTGCCAGGATGTATGTACATGTGTAGGTAGAAATATTCAAAATTCAGTGTTACCCTATGAATTCAGCAAGTGATTATTCAAATGTCAGAAATCATGATATGTCAGAAATCATGATACATGGGAACACTTGTTTGTGCATAGAAATGGAATATGACAAATAAACTATGATTTGTTTCAAACACATTAACAAAGGCTTTATGTTGCTTACAAAAATGAAGTTGCCTGACGAGATGCATCAGGAATTCAGGAACACAATATGCGTAATTGTTTTATGCTTTTAAGGTAGAACCATATTAGAACATGGAGCTAGTAATTATCTCTTTTACATTGATTAGTATTACCGAAAAAGTGTTGTTGAGACATGTCAAATTACAATCCTTTACACACAATGTATTTACAGATGACACCAACTATTATGCCTTTTACGTTCCACGTGCGTCTTTTTCGTGCCTCTGCATTTCGCAAAGTAACCTTAGTCAGCTTTGATAGTTAATATGCACACTTAATAATTTTGGCAGGACAGTTGATTGACTGTAGAATATTACGTCCCTTTTTTGTATTTTTGTTAAAGGTTTTGCGCAGATGTAACTTATGAGCATTGGAGATTCAACATTCACTCCAGAGACATTTGCATATTAAACATGTTGTCTGAAGATATAATGTAAGGTTATGATTACATTGTATGTTAATTAGGATAATGTTAGGGTTAGGTGTGGTGCTTGGGTCAGGGTTGAAGTTAGGAATTTGGTTAGTGTCTGAAATTGATATTGACTCTCACAGGAGCATGTGTTTTACTACCCCAAAGCATCTGTATATTACTGATTTGATTCAACTGCATCATAACATTTGATGTAAATGTTATTGTACTGAAGTTTTGATGTGGGCAGGTACCCATAATTGTTGAAAAGGAGATTCTCATTTTGTGAGAGCTTCTCTGTAATAAATCAATTGCAATATGAACAAAATATTTGCTTTCCTCTCATGAAGGTCTGGTGTGGTTGACTTTCAAATCATGTTAAATAATTATTTTTTCCTGTGTGTTGCCCATTTATAGAAGACATATTTCATTTTTTAACATTATATTGATTGTTATATATAAGAAGTCTATGTGTGTAATAGACAAGCGTGACCTTATTTCATTTGCTAATTATTTTTAATTTTTATTATTATTATTATTATTATTACTTATACCGCGCTTTTCCCATAAGGCCCAAAGCGCCTACAGTAAATGACAATTACATAAATACAATCTTACGACTACAAGCTGCAAAAAAGATGTGCTTTCAAGGCCTTTCTGAAGGTAGTAACTGATGAAGACTGTCTAATTCTAAGTGGTAGATCGTTCCAGTATTTTGAAGCAGATACAGGAAATGTCCTATAACCGGCTAATGTGCGAGTAACTGAATATGTGAGACGGAGAGGATTATCTTTTTGTTTGTTTGGCATCATTTATGCCGGTGAGGGAAAAAGAAACTTTAACCCTGTGACCTTCAAGCATCTTCTCCCAATATATTAAACTGATCAGAATGGGGAGGTGTAGTACTACTCTGCATAGCTTGCAACTCTCCTACATATAGGGCCTCCACTTTAACATCCTATCCAAGGGACAGGTGTTTTCCACTGTAACATCATGTTCATCTAAGGACGGTTAAAGGGGCATGAAAACAGTAAATGATTGTAGGTGCATGATGCCATTACGAGTTAAAATAGCCGCAGGGCAAATATCCTGGACATATTTTCATATTGTTTTAAGTTATAATGACAGAAAATAATAACATATTTGTATATTTGTTTACATTATGTAATGGTGGCTTTTTAAAAATATATTAGACTTTGTTTTTATGTGTTGTTCCTGCATAATTATTTTAAAGATTATATTAGTGGAAAAGTAGTTTGATATTGGTTTGGAAGAAAGGACTATTGTATGGAATATGATTGTGCATTAATTGTGATATAATTTGCAGTACTATATGATTGAATTATTTGAGAATGGATTCTTTTTTTGTATGGTATTTGTGCTCATCTTTAATTTTTTTTAAATACTTGGGTTGTGTTGCTATTATCAATGTATATTCATCAACATATTCCAAATATTGATTGTCTTCCAAAAGATATAATTTGTGAGTTTCAGTGCTGTTTTATTTATGAAAATTAGAAATATGGGACCTATTTTCTACTAAATAATTATTTGTATATATGAGGTATGCTATATAATTTTCCATGGTGTAAGAAAATGAGGGAAATTGACAGGCTTCAAATTTACAAAATTCTGCTTGCAAACGTAAATTTACCATTACAGTTACTTAGAAATTACCTTTGTTGTCATACAAAAGAGACAGAACAACAAGATTTTGTAAAATGCCCAAAAGTGCTATAAATAGAATATATTTTGTCCCTGCATATCTTCATAGATTTGTAAAGAAGTGTGATTATACTCTTATTATTGAGTAGTGATTATAGTAGATGACATGAATGGATTTTTGCATGGCAGAATTGTTACGTAGATCAGATCGATTACCATAATCAGATGATTTTGCCATGAATTTAATTGATTATCTTCTTCATTATGTATGAGCATGGATGTAATGGACATACATATATAAAGATTCTAAATACATTTTTTAATCCCGTTCCCAACTTATCCCTCTGAAAGGGATATTTTTTAGCTCCCTTTTATCAAGATATATCATCTGGTTAATTCCTTGTATTGACACAGTAGCCATAACAATACACAAAAAATTGCTCTTTGTCTCATGTTTCATCTGTGAAGTGCCAGAAGGATTTTAACTCATTATTTTACTTACATTTATTGCCCTCTGGCTCTCTACTCTCTAATCATCTCCAAAGCAAAATGGAAGTTAATCTGCTCTATAATCATATTCATTTAAAGTGTCTTTCTTTAAAAAATAAAAGTAAAGATTAGAAAATTCAGTGTTAGCATTTTCATAAACAATCCTATATCATTGAAGAGTATTTGCACGATTTATAGATAGGAAATTACAAAGGTAAAACAAAACAAATAATTACAATAGAGGCCTATACAAATTAAATATATTATTATTACTTCATCATACTTTATATAGAATTATAAAGAATATGATATATTATTTTGTATTGAAAGAAATAGTTTTAGACTAATTAGTATGTATATTGGTAAATGGATGTAAATAGAATATGTTCCTGTATTCTGTATACCCATCATATTATCTTATATGATAGCTAGAGTTGAAGATATGTAACATTTTGTTAATTTCATATTTTTTATTTACTGATATTATAGAAAAATAGTGAAAATCTGTTTTCACTTGCCTTCTTTTGTTACTCTATGAAAAATGAAATGTTTCTGTTCACTGTGTTAATTGTAGTATAGAATGAATTACTTGGGCAGTATATCTTTTGTATAAAGAGGCAATCTTTAAGATATGTTATATATTCTGTGAAATAAATACTGGAGATGCAGTATTACTCTGAAATGTGAAGTGGATCTCGTGTTTCATTTCAAATGCTTTTTTCCCCTCCATTTTACATTGATGAATATTCAATGTTATTATCACGATAGTGAAATCACAGAATGTACAGTAAAAATTTAGGTTAAAAAAATACAAGTTTAATAGAAGTAGATAATGACAAGTAAGAAATGACAACTAACTGCAGTAGTAGTCCTGAGTAAAGATATGTTCACTTGCAATTTCTTTCAAAAAAATTTGTTCAAAGCTTGTGTTGGAAGTTATTTGATGCACTCATCAGTGAATTGAATAGTTAGTAAACCGGTATATAATTGCATATATTCGTTGTTAATTTCTAGGATAATGTAGGGTGGACACAGGCGCGGATCCAGGATTTCTTAGGGGGTCCCAAATTTTAAATTATGCAAGCAAAATATTAGTACGTAATGGTGACCAGCAGTGGCGTAATAAGCAAAAACGTTTGGGGGGGGGGCAGACAAAAAATCTGCATCACCCGCACTCTTACATGCAGGCCCCCCTGAACGTTTTTCAAAGGGGGAAGGGGGAGGCTAAAGTATTTACGATCAGGTAGAGCATAGCGTAAATTGGCGTGGGGTCTAGAGGCAAAGCTCCGGCGGGGGTCAAGGGGCAGAGCCCCCGGAAGCTCAGGGGTTTTAGGCATTTAATTACGGTCAGATGAGCATATTTTGATACCTTATTAGTGACATTGGCAGGACACTAATTGGCGTGGGGTCCAGGGGGCGGAGCCCAATTGAAGCTCAAGGGTTTTAGGCATTAAATTATGGTCAGATGGGTATTCAGGGGCCCTCCTTAGGGCCCTTGGTTGGGGCTAGGGGGCAGAACTCCCGAAAGCTCAGGGGTTTTAGGCATTTAATTATGGTCAGATGAGCATTTTTTGGATACCCTTTTGTGACACTGGCAGGACACTAATTGGCGTTGGGTCCAGGGGGCGGAGCCCCCAGAAGCTCAGGGATTTTAGGCATTAAATTACCGTCAGATGAGCATCCAGGGGCCTGCCTTAGGGCCCTAGCTGAAATCCAGGGGACAGAGCCCCTGGAAGCTCAGGGGTTTAATTAGGCATTTAATCACGGTCAGATGAGCATATTTTGATACCTCATTATTTTGTGACACTGGCAGGTCACTATTCTTTCTTCCTCTCTCTTTTTCTTTCTACTTCTTTTTAAAGGTACTTTGTCCCATTTGAAGGCCAAAAAATGAAAAGGTTAAATTCCAACGGCATTTGAAAGATAATACTAATTTAGAACCCCCTCCCCCAAAAAAGGGGGGCTTGAAAATGTCTTTAAGTTGGAAAATAAAGACTATTAGTTGTCGAATCGACTTAAGTGATACCAATACAGTAAGTATGACCGAATGGTCGTACGTTTTGTGCTGCGCAAAGATTCAATCAATTTAATTTTGGCCATTACAAGAAGTGGGCTATTGATGTATAAACAAATGCTCATATACCCTTTACAGCTCATTTTTATGTATGTTATTACCAAAGAAGAAAAAAGGCTAGTCGTTATAAAAAAAAAAACCTTTTGAGTGCGTGCGCGCACTCACCCATGGCATGCACCATTCCCACAAATGGACCATTTTCGTAATGTAATCAAATGTAATGCATTCATCTTTTCTAAGTGCTTCGTTACAAATTATGTCATTCACCTGATGTTACGAATAATTGTATTTCAGTAGACAGAATGCGAATTGCATACATTAATTGTTGCTAGGTAGGGCAAATTACATAAGGGCTTGTTCTACTTAACAACATCTGCCCCAATCCCAACTTCGGAGGCCTTTTGGCCGTTAATGGTTTATAATGTTTAAAGGGCAAGTTCACTCCAAAAATAACTAACTTTCAATAAAAGCAAAAAAATCAGACAAACCAAACAAAAAAAGTTTGAGCAAAATCGGATAACTAATAATAATAATAATAATAATAATACTCAGTTTTTATATAGCGCTTATTACAATCACTAAGCGCTTCCAAACTTGGAGATTATTATATATAATAAGAAAGTTATGAATTTTTGAAAAAGTATGTAAAACTATGGAACAATGAGAATCACAACAAAACTTGCCAAGATGGTTATCAGTTTGTGACGTCATGTCCTCACAACTTATCAATTGCTTTATATAGTTTAATCCCATTAATTTCCCTTTTTATCACCCAAAACTTGATTTCCCCATGCCTTTGCCCAGGTTATATGATTTGTATCATATTGCGTGCATGACATTTCCCAAAAACTTTTAAGAATTTTGAAGAATTGATACTATTTTCTGAATATTGTATTTCATAATTATTGATTTTTATATAAATAGTTTATCAAAATTCAATTTTTCATGATTTAACTGGACAAAAATTACTCTTTATTTGTGCATCCACACAAAAATATATTACTATCAATCTAACTTGGATGCTGATGTGAAGAAATAAGATTCTTAGAGTGAAAATAGGAAATTTATATTATCAATATAAAGAAAATAATTAGTGGATAGTGAGGACCATACGTCACAGACTCATGAGTGAGTTGCCAATTTGTGTAGTGATTTTCAAAGTTTTTCATGTCATTAAAAATTCATAACTTTCTTATTAGTTATCCGATTTTGCTCAAACTTTTTTTGATTGGTTTGACTGATTTTTCTGGTTCTATTGAAAGTAAGTTATTTTTGGAGTGGACTTGGGCTTTAACAAATATTGCTTCCTTTGATTTGGCGTGGGAGCGTAGCGGTCATGCGAGAATTTTTTAAAGTTTGAAATATTGAAAAATTGCATTTTAGAGCCAAATAATCATAGAGATATATATTTAATAAGCCTTATTAAATATATATCTCTATGCAAATAATGCTTCTTTATACACGTACATGCATGCATACATGCTGTCTGCGATGGAAGTCGAGCGCCATCTACGGAAAATTACTATTCATCATTCTTTCAGCTTCAGAGATTCAGCACTTCAGGTAAGCAAATTGCACGATTTTTCAGGAGTAAGTAATTCCCTTTTCGGTTATTAGACACAAGGTCTTGAAAGTTAAGCCTGCGCATTTATTGTAGCAGTGTTAAATCATTCAATTAAAGGTGAACAATATGTGAAATCTGGCAGAGAGAAATGACTCGCATTATCGGATCTGTTGAGCTCGGTCCCACAAGTGCAATTATGTGTGAGCTGGAAATAGATGATGGCTACTAAGTTATTGTTTAGAATAGACCTATAGATTATACACACATAATACTGACGTAGCTGCATTACTATCCAGGTTGTGTATTAAAAGCTGTGCTATTGATTCTCAACATTTCAAACCCCACTGTACAAAACTCAACTGATTTCACTGAAAATCGGTACTTTAGTGACAATTGATGACACCTAAATAGTAAAATACAAATTTTTCAACTTACCGATGCACGTAGAACTTTAGCTTACATCGGCGATACAGCCAGCGCATGTGCATTAGGTTCCTCCCGTCTCAGCTCATTTTCGTAATTTGGCACCTAGCCGAGCCGACATGGGCCCTTTAGATTGGCTATCGCTGGCTCCCATAGGCTCTATGTTATAAGACATTAGTGCGAGGAGATGCACGTAGAACTATTGCCGTTGTGCCATGTACAGTGAGTTTACGCGCTCTGATTGGCCGATACGCTCCAGCTGTTTCGAATTTAAGTGAGAGAGGGCCTACTTAACTTAAGCGCGACATAAGTGCGACTTAAGTTCAATGGCAAAGTCAATACGAAATATTACATCACACCATGGAGATTTTGACATGACGTGCTTTAAACAGGTGACGCACTTCACACATAGGTGACGCACACACAAAATTGCACACACATAAAATAGAAAAACCAACGAAGATTTCAGAATAAATTTCCAGTTTGTACCTTAAATATAACGAAAATGAGAATTTTTAAAACTTAAGACTTACTTAAGTAAGTCTTAAACTTAAGTGAAATACTTAACTTTTCAAGGACACTGAAAAAATTGTAACAAATAGAAGATTTGACTGGAATATCATAATTTTGGTATCGGCAAAAACGGAAAATCGCAAGCTAGCTCCTCGCACTAATGTCTTATAACATAGAGCCCATGGGAGCCAGCGATAGCCAATCTAAAGGGCCCATGTCGGCTCGGCCAGGCGCCAAATTACGAAAATGAGGCTGAGATTGGATGAACGTTCTGTGCATGCGCTAAATGTAAGCTAAAGTTCTACGTGAGATGGCTTGCGATTTTCCGTTTTTATCGATACCAAAATTATAATATTTCAGTCAAATCTTCTATTTGTTACAATTTTATCAGCGTCCTTGAAAAGTTAAGTATTTGACTTAAGTTTTAAGTCTTACTTAACTAAGTCTTAAGTTTGAAAAATTCTCATTTTCGTCATATTTAAGGTACAAACTTGCAAGTTCTTTGATTTTTCTATTTTATGTGTGTGCAATTTCGTGTGTGCGTCACCTATGTGTGAAATGCGTCACCTGCGCATCATGTCAAAATCTCTGTGGTGCGACGTAATATTTCGTATTGACTTTGCCATTGAACTTAAGTCGCGCTTAACTTAAGCGCGACTTAAGTAGGCTCTCTCTCACTTAAATTCGATGCCACTTAGCGTATCAGCCAATAAGAATAAGAGCGCGTAAACTCACTGTACATCGCGGAATGGTAAAAGTTCTACGTGCGATGACGATGTTAGAAAGAATAATTTAAAAATTCAAATTGTAAGTCTACTGTCAAACTTGCCGATCAGCCACATCGGCATAATTGTGTGCATTTGTGTATACCGGTAATAAGTGTATTGACTATTCATGTGTGCAAATGCTGCCTATTTACACGTAGTGCAGCGCTAGAGCCTAGAGGTCAATACGCATTAGCATTGACTCTATGGCTATGCTTTGCTGGAGTGCATTTAGCCTTGGCCTTGCAAGAAATAGATTTGATATTTTCAATTATTTTGATATCGACACATTTGTTTTTCTTCTAGAATTTTAGCTCAGCTATACTCAGCCTGATTTTCAAATGGCATTAAGTGAAGAAGTGGTGATAAAATCTAATTAAAAGTGCAAATTGAAATGCCCCCCCCCCATTAAAAAATAGGGGGTGGAATTGGAGAGGAATCGGAATTTAGAGTATCTAAAATCTGTCAGTCCCAATTCTACATAGTATTAGAAATCTATAGAATTCTATACTAACTCTAAATGATGATATTTGACATGGTAAGATTTGCTGAAGTAATGTGAAGTTTCTAGTAAAAAACTAAAACAATGAACTTGATCATGACAGTTGCCTGGAGTTCATTTTGATTATTTGGTAGATTAAAACAAAAATATCTCGAAATGCAATTTATTTTTCTAGATAACTGATAGAATAGACAAACTGAAGTACTGCTGATCTGCTGTTTGGATTCGGCGAAGATGTCATCAAATTATGCCAGGCGTATGGCACGCCTCGGTGCACGCATCTTTGGGGACGTTTATAAGCCAACATCGTCTAAGTCTATGAAGGTTGTACAGATGATGAGAGAAGAGCCGAGAGAGATGAGGAAACATATTGTTGATTACTATCCACCCCATATGGAAGCCTTTAAGTTGATGAGCTACCTCAGATATATAGGATTATACAGGTAATATATGCCAGGGTTGATAAAATATAATATAGCTATTTTAAATCATCATCTTATATAATCCAATCAAGTAAAGGATAGAATTTTGCATGTTATGTGAGAAAAAGGGCTCTTACCAAAATAAATACACATGTGGAGTGGGGACTTTTGATATCTCTTGTTAAATGTTTCCTTCTTTTTCATATATTTTCATCTAATTTTAAGATGGGTTTACTTTAAATCCTTTTATGTCCAACTTAAGTAAGTCATATCGTTACGCTCTGCAATCACTGAACTCACTAACACTACTTGATATTTTGTCAATGCTGACCCTACATTGATTACTTTTTTTGTGTGTGCATAGTGGAAAGGGTGCTATATGAATTGCTACCATAATTATTATGTTGTACTTGTTTGTAAATTTACTTTAGAACGTTCACCTAATTTCATTATTCTTTGTATTTCATTTAATATGTCTTTAAATTTCACAGAGATGAGCATGCAGACTTCAGAGACGAGATGAAGAGGGTTCAGAAAATGAAAGGAAAAGCTCCTCCAAAGAAGGGAGAAGGAAAGAGAGCCATGAAGAGAAAATGATCACTGTCTTCAATTGATAATAAGACTATGAATATACTGCTTGCTCTTAAGCATGGACGATTCCTCAGAAGAGAGCGGAAATGAAAGGAAATAAGAAGAGAGACAAGTACTGTATCAAAGGAATCAGCAGACATAAGAACAACATTGGAAGACTAGGATTAGAATTGTGTACAATTCTGTGACTGTGGTGTTAGTGTGGAATGGTTTCAGTTAAAAGCAATGCATGATTTAGAGAGGATCGGTCCGAGGATGGGAACAGGATGTACATGGAAGCTGAAAAAGATCTGAAACCAATGAAGAACAAAGTGTTAACATTAATCTGACTTCATTTACAAAAAGAGGAGAAAATTAAAGGATATGAAGACAGAAAGTTATTGAATGATATTTTTTCTACAGAAATAATGAAAGGAAAAATCATACAAATTTATCAATTTAAAAAAAAAATACACAGCATTTTTATACAAATTTGTAGAGGGGGGGGGGCAAGTAAAGGGGATGTAATACTTTTTCATGAGGAAAAAAATATTTATGGAGAACTGGAGACTCCTTCATATGGAATTCCCTTGACTGATACAGTTAGTCAAAGTATATGTAAAGTGTTGAGAGGTTTTTAACCACTTGTTCAATCTATATTCTCTTTAACAGTAATGACATACTTTTTCCACCTACTAAAAGGAATCGGCCAAGTAAGTATTTGGATTTAATAGCATTACCATGCTTAGCATGCCAGTTCTAGAAGATAAATGATGTATAATTTTTGACACATTGTTGACATCCATATCAATATACATGTACAAAGTTTATGTATGAATGAATGTGATAACATGTTTGATATTTCTTGGTTAGATGGTATATCCTGACTGAATTATGGAGATGTAATAAAGAGCACTATGCTGGATATATATCTTTCCTTCAAGGTGATCTTGAAATCTGGTATTGAAGGATTTTTTTTAAAGAGAAGAATGACAGTGGTTGCCTAAGATGATATACTAATTTTTATCTACATTTACAAGATAAGTTAATGTAAAAACTGCCTGTACATGTAATACCCTTGGAATGTAAAAGAAAAGGAGAAACTTTGAAACGTGAAAAAATTTCAGAATAAAAAAACATTACAGTCTACCATGTGGAGATGTAGGTTATCAGTAAGAAGAGTGTAATCCGTGATCTGAGGGCTGAGAGTGTGGTCTCCAGTTTTCCATGGAGTCCAGAAGAATCTCCAACTGAGATTATTAGCCATCAGAGTCTCTGAACCCTGGACCCATTACTGACTGAACCTCATGCACAAATCAGTCATAACCCAGACACAACCCAAGCCCTTATCTTTTTAATATCTGTCAAAGTAAAGCTGGAGCGATTGTCGGATATCCCGTTTGCTTCATATTTGCTACCCACCATTACAGCAGTAGTGTGTGTATGTGAGAGAGAGAGAGAGAGAGAGAGAGAGAGAGAGAGAGAGAGAGACAGACAGACAGAGGGGGTAGGTAGGTAGGTAGGTAGAAAGATGGCTCTAAGAAAATGTGCCAGAGTATAAATGAAAGAGGGGGCAAAAGCAGGAAGTTCTTGTTTACACATGTATGTGCATTTTGAAAAGATTGTACATCCATTTATATAAATGTATCTTGGTTTCTCAAATCTGCTAATCTATATCTACATCCATCTCACAGTAGTCTTCTCTGTTATCTCTCTCTAAGCATACATCTCCATGCACTTCCTTGCTTCACCAGCCAATATCTGTGTGCCTCTCTTTGTCTACAAATGCCTCTCTCCTTTCCATTTCTTTATCTATCAGTCTATGTCTGCCTCATGCTCTTTATCCTCTTCCTCTATTTATCTCGATCCCTTAAAAAAAAAAAAATCCTCTCTTTATCAATTTCTGCTCATCTCCCTCTCTCTATTACACTAGAGCTTCATTTATCAATTCCTCTTTCATCACTTTCCTTCCTTCCCTCCATACTTACCATTTGTTAATAAGTAATTTCACTCCCTCTCCCTGTTTATTTCCAACAATATCTGTCCATCTGTCTCCTCTCCCCTTCCTCTACCAACCTAGCTCAGTCTATTTCTCTCCTCTCTTAATCTGCCAGTCTCTCTGTCCATCTCTTTCTATCTCTCTAATGATTTGTCTTTGATGATCTGTATAACTGTCCTATGCTTATTACCTCTTAGTGTTTCTCTTTCATTCTGTAGTGTTTAAAAAGCTTTGCCAAAAGGAGGTCATTGAAGGTTTTTTTAAATGGGTAAATCTACAAAACCTCAAAAACCTTTTCATCTGTAAAAGAATGTCGGATGTCCTCATCATCTCTCCCAAAAACACTGCAAACTAAGAATACATTGACATATTTTTATTAACATTAATTCAAGACTTTATCCAAACAACGTTTACCGAGGTTTCCAATTTTATTGTCATTAATGGATCATGTACATACATGATGCAAAATATCATAATTCATATATACTTATTTACATATCCCAATCAGCACTATTGGAATACCTTGTCCAACTTTCACATGGTACCATGGACACAAATTCTCTCACTTTAGTTGTGTACACAAAGAGGTTATCTCCCCTGAAATACAAGACTGTATAAATTCAATAGATATGACACTTTCCTAATCTTTAGGCTGAGGTTAACTGGTTTAAAAGTAAAGCCTATGAAAACAGCTATAAATTGTGTCAATATAGGTGCAAAGAATTTAACCAGTTGTACACCTGTGCCATAAGCTCTGATTCTAGTATAACACGTTCTCCATATACTAGGCATCAACATAACTGAGGCAATACTACAGCATAATCTCCAAGCAAGATCCAGTGGTCATGAACAGCCCTCAGAGTACGTTACTTGAGATATACACAGACAGTCACTTTGATTTAAAAGTCTTTGGGAGCACAAGAGCTAGAGTCACTGTTATACCGCTGTTTCCGTGGGCGTGTCTGCCCTCTGCACGAGTGCCTCTGGGGCGCGTAGACTGTCCTCTTTTAGCTCACGGTACTTGCCCTTCATTTCGTTGGGCATGGGCACCACCTTGGGGCAGGGGAACTGTCCTGGGACCTCACAGATGCACCATCTGGCGTAGGTACGGCCAAAGTTTGCTGGGTTAGAAGAACGCTCCATGGCTTTCCTCTCGGTGGCTAAGACTCGCCTGTTAGCAGGCACAGAAGACAAAGTGAGAAGTAAGTTCAGCATTTATTGATTATCCTTTATTTGTCATCAAATTTTTGCACAATGGGAATAACAAACAATAAATAACACCCTGCCCCCCCCTCAAAAGGGAGAAATCTTTAAAGCATTCATGAACCAGATCAATCAATACTATTGGAATGCCAGGGGTGTCAAGTCTGACAGACAAGAGTGCTATGCAAGACCCCACTACGGTATTATCGCTCCCATATATTTCATTTACCATTTGATGACAAAAATACTTCCATACAGAAAAACAAAAACAGTATGATATATTCAAATGGTTGAGGATCAAAATGCATTAAAAAAAAAAATCATATATCAAAGCCCACAAGCACATGGAAGTTACATAGGAGTTGATCATTAATTCTGTACATGGATTGACTAGTCTACTCATGAGTCCCTTTCATAGTGTGTATTCAGATTGACAATAATATAGTATAACAACACACAGATTGAGAGCAAACTACATGTATTTTGGGAATAATTAGTCCTGCTTATAGCATGCTCCAAAGACATGTAAAGCAGGCTTTTCAGAGAATGGTCCTTTTAATGTATAGCTTTTGATCACTGTAATTTTCAGCACTTTAACTGGGTCTGACTCATGACATTCCAGATAAAAACCTACCCATTTCTTCCTTTTATTGCTCCTTTCTTACAAAACACGCACAGTATTACTACAAATGATAAAACAATTAACTATCACTTTGCTTTGAAATAGCTACATTATTAATAATTTTTTTCCTGAAGACTTACTCTGATTTTCCTAGGACTTTGTTGAGGTGTTCTACAATGTCCTCTTTAGTCTTATCCTCAACATCAATTAGCACCTCTTTACCTTCATCTGTAAATAGAAGAGTTTTATGCATTGTTGAATAGTTTTATTCATTGTTGAATGTGATGGTTTTGTTATCTGGCTTAACCCTTTCTTGTTTGCAGCCCAATTTTTGAACAATTATCAAAGTGAAATTTTGCTTTATATAATGCTTTCATTGTTTTATTTGAGATTAAAGTATCTTTTACAGAAATAAACTTTTCTGTGAGGATACTTCTTTCTGTTTCAGGAATAAAATATAGTGGTCATTCTTAGTTGAAACAGTGTTCAACACCCCGGCTTAGGCAGGATTTGCTGCAAAGGGCATGGAAAGGATTAATAGGTCTTGACTTTTAGTCATGAGGAAATAGTTGATGACTCTTGTATACATGTAGATTATAGTCCACAAAGTTATGATTTCTAGATTCAATATTAATATTCAGGCAAAACTACTATTATATTGTGATTATGAGAGAGAAATATCTCTGTATGCGTATTGTGTATGTATGTGTATTGTGTATTTAGTCAACACATTTGGGGGAAAATTTGCCAAAATAACTAATTTTTTTTCCAGAGAAATATTTCAACTACGGTATGTGTATGTTTTATTGATTATCTTGAGGTACCAACATTTTTGGATGGATTATTTTGTCATGCCCCCCCCCCCCCAAAAAAAATAATGCTTTAGAGCCTACAAGCTATTACACTCTACTTTGTTTCCCTTCTTTTTTAAGACAGATAATCATAATAAATGCATGCTCATATATTGTATCACTACCACGGTGTACTGTACTTACTGAGGAAACATCTGATAAATGGAGATGGTGTGATGTTCTTGAAGGTTTGCATTTGTACATTTGGGTTCTTGTATTGTAGCTGAGGTAGGTGGTAAAATACAAAGTCCCTGTGGAAAGTACAAAAAAGGGTCAGCAGAAATGAGTAGTGCATGACTACAGTAAATAAATTAATAAAATGCAGATATTCTCTGTTGGTTTCCATGGTAAGCAAGTATTCACAGTTAAAAAGAATTGGAACTGACATATCACACTGGAGATAAGGAAGCATAGATTGAGAATTTTTTTGGAGATGGTATGGTCTGTGGTCAGGAGAAGAAAAAGTCCATTGGCTACATAGAGCAATGAATTTCCAGGATGCAGGCTCAATATCTTGTGGTAGACCTCTCAAAATCTGGAAGGAGACGCTACCTGTAGGAGAAGTATGGGAGCATCTAGCCTCTCCCGGGCGGATGCTGAAGACTGGAAGACCACAGCACGGGAAAAGGGGATACTAAACAATGATGATAATGCCATGATTTTATGTTGAAGAGACATTTTAAATAATTTTCTTGCATTTCTCTTACACTTCAAACTCATATCACTTATTTTCAGCGGGGTTTGCAAACATTCAAAATAGTAATAAATAAAGTTAACCGATGAACTTCAATTTAAATAAAAAGCAAAATGATAAAAATAAATAAAGAAATAAAATAAAATTCCACTATTAGTCCATGTCCAAGGTTATCAGGGATGACAACCCATTGAAATGTGTGTATTAAATCTAACACGTGTTTTTGTGAACGATGCCCTGGTAACTGGGTCTGGGATAACCTTGTACCAAATATATCTGTACTGGGGCGACTTCCTATAAATTGATATGTGAGCATGTGGTCAAAACTAGATTCAGCCTTTTCAGGGTTTCAAAAGACTGATTAAAATAGTAAAATAAGTCTGTTCATCTCGTGTGTATAAACACACACTTGCATGTAAAGTCTATGTGGAGGAGGAATCCCCCAAAGACACTGCATTTAATGAACCACTACATACCAAGTAAATGAGCAGTGGCTTATTTCAAGAGAATCCAGATGAAGAAAAAAAAAACCTTTGAAAACTTACTATTATTCTGGCCGGTATTCAATTCCATACTTTTACTTAGTTTTTTTGCTGAGCTAAGTAAAACGTCTTAAGTTGTATTCAGATCACTTTTAAGCAATTTTCTTTCGCAAGCCGACTTTACGGCAAAATGCTTACTGATAAAACATAAGAATATTGTGACATCACAATGATACAATTGTGCACAGGTTATGATACTGCGTTAGAAAACACATCTTTAAAACTATTCAATTTACACATTTGAAGATAAAATTTATCTCGAAATTAATGTGGGTTTGAAAACTAGAGAATACACTTCTAACTAAGGCTTGCCTCCCGTGGCGGATTACCCATCCCTTTGAGGATTTTACAATGTGGAAATAAAGTTAATAAACGCACATTATCAGTTTAATTAAGTGGAAAAAGCCTTAGATATAAACATGGCATATTTTCATACGATTTTCAAATATAAAAAACGATAACTCCCTGTTTAAGTGAATGTGTAGAAAGATCTTACTTAGCTGGAGGATTTCTTGTCCTCTTCTGCCAGCCATAGTTTACCCAATAAATGACGTGTGATGGCGCTGCCCATCGACTAAAAAGTTATGACAGAGGTATGACAATGTCTGAAGCGTTTAACTATTAACTACTTATATTATAACTTAGTCAACATCATCCCGCGTCAGGATGTTGTCTATGATCTTGGCAAAGAGGGCTTCATGAAACACATTGCGGACAACGGACAAGTAGCTTACTAATACTAACACTGATTTAGTCAAGAAGTTAGACTTATGTCGGTTTCGAGAAATGGGCCCCTGATCCCCCTACCCCCACGGCGTACGGCCCACACCAGAAACGACATTCCCTCCCAAAGGCCACACACACATTATTAATAATTATTAACATTAACAATAACATAGTACATAGATCTACTACATAGACTCTAGTCTAGGCCGGGTCTAAATACAGAGATGTGATGAACCTCTAACTCAGTTGTATTTTAAAGTTGAAACCCATGCCATGGCACAAGGACGTATGTTTGATTGTTAAGTTACAGGCCCCAGTGCAAAGCTAATTCTTGAAATGTGCATAATGCATAATCCAGCTCCAGTTCAATGCTTTGTAATTATGCAACCAGTCCCATGTGTGTTATTTCATGTTGTGAAGTTTCAGTTTGGATAAAATTAATCGCATGCCTCACCTTGCTCCATCGCTCTCCTTTCCAAAGGAATTATAGTTGATTGATAATATCTTAACAGAATCTCGGAGATGTATTTTACCCTGCTCAAGATATCGAATTGTCCTCCGAAGAGGAAATTTTCCTTTCATGGGCATGATAAAACGTCTTTGGCTTTGCCTTCCACTTGCACTTCCAAATTTGAAACACGTTTGATTACGCAATCCTAACCGGAAGTGATTTTGGAATTCACGTGTGGAGCGTACCTACTCTCCTCTAGCCTCTAGGCCTACTGAGTACTGTGTATAATCAGGAGTTGCAATTGCGGACGAGAAAAATACTACAATTGAGCTTTTCTGTGATCGACACGTGACAACCTTCGAATTCTTTGAAAATCAGAGGTAAGAGTACTAGTACTTGATGTGGTTTTATGGCATGTCACACTTTACATCGACGTAGACTTTTCACATATAAGAGTAAGACTATATGGCTACGAGCGGATACTGATGACCCCGTCGCCCGGAACTCTGGCCTGGTGCCGGGCCCGTTTCTCGAAATCGTCATAAGTCTAACTTCTTGACTAAATCAGCGTTAGTATTTTAAGCTACTTTTACTTGTCCGCTAGGTGTTTCACGAAGCCCTCTTTGCCAAGATCAAAGACAACATCCTGACTAAGTAGTTATGACGCTTCCGACCCGTCATATCTCTGTCATAACTTTTTAGTCGATGGGCAGCGCCATCACATGTCATTTATTAATTGGGTAGACTATCACTATGGCTGGCAAAAATCCACCAGCTATGATCTTTCTACATCTTCACTTAAAAGGGAGTTATCGTTTTTTATATTTGAAAATCTGATGAAAATATGTCATGTTTATATCTAGATTCTAAGGCTTTGTAGTGTTTTGAGCTTTAAGGACTTACTAGTACTAGTCTACTTAGATATAAACTCCTAATTCGGGGGATTACTATAATTAAAGGATTAATCCTACCATAAACTATCGTCTAACTGCTCTTGCGATGTCGTATGAACTACGGCGACAGAGCTCCGTTGAAGCTAGAAGATCTCATACGATACAACACGGTAGAAATCTACGAGGATTCTCTGAGAACTGGATTCGGCATGTGTGACGTTCGTCCAGTTCAGTTCAAATCTGCCGGGGGCCACAAGTGGACCCGACCATGAAGACAATTCTGCGAGTGCCGCAAAATGCGGCACTCGCGCACTGGCCCGGGCTGAATCACTACATTATTCCCCATTTAATGAGTTTGAAGCCTACTTCTAACTTAAAACTAAAACTAACTTAAAGCTACTCCTGACCGGAGTGCGGGGTGGTGCCGTTCCCGCCAACAAGCGAATCGGGGACCCTGCTTGCTAGCACCGGTGAAGTCTTGGCCTTTCCAGGGGGCGGGCGCCTTTATCCTAGCTTATTGAGTGCTGTATTCCAAAAATGGGGAAGTTATGTAAAGTACATACACACAGAGACTGAGCAATCTCATAGGTAAAAATACAGAATGGCCATAAGCGCGCAGGAAAAGGGAAGAGCCCAATGGCTACATAAGGACGGTCCGGACGGTGCGTGAAATATACCGCTACATAATTTCGACTAGTCAGTCATGGTTGGAATGGTTTCAATTCTACCCACAGACCAGCCATACAAACTAGATAGGCCCCATAGTGCCAATTTTATCGGTAGCACAAATGGGAATTCAGCAATGTGGTGCTAAATGGAATTTTAAGTCCCTGAAATGTTCAAGGAAACAGGAATGTACATGTATGTGGAAACAGGAATATACTGGTTCATTTAAATGGCTGTGGCCAAATGGAATTTAAGTCCCTGAAATGTTCAGGGGAACAGGAATACGCCGGTTAAATCTTACTGTGCCGGTGTCACGTGCACTAGGTGACCAAAGATGAAAATGATTACATGTAATGAAACTCCAAAAGAGGAGACTACTCTGTGTACCTGTATAATCACAATACTCCATAGGAAATGCTATATACACGATTTGACATATTATAACCTATACCTCGAGAAAATCCATATTATGCACAGGATATCTCCCAGATCCGTCTGTAAATAATTCTCTAAATCATAGAGGGAACATTATTATGAAAAATACTCGGCACGAGAGTAAGAAGTTAACCGGGGCATTATAATACATATAATACATATCTTACATGACTAAGGCATGACAAGGCCCGCAAACCCAGAGTATAACCTCTGGGCGTTCTCCGTGGTCACTGCCATCACCGACCTAAAGCTCTGCTCCCTGATTCGGGACACTAGCCGGCCAACATCCTCCAGCAAGTAGGGGTGTTGACCGACGATCCCGGGAAGACAGGCAGGTAGGGGGAGTCAGTCTCCAGGAGGAGCAGAGAGGAGGGAATCTGTTGTACCATGGCCACTTGGGCCGGATTGAATGAAAGGGCTAGGCCCGACACCCCGACGTACACGTTCTGAAAACCAGCCATCCAGGCATCCAGCTCTTGGGCGTCACCGGAGAAGTTGTGGATGTGGATGTGCTGGTGACGCCCACAGTACTGCCTCAGAACGCCCCGGTACTCCTCGTGCAGGTGATGGCCACACGGATCGCCCCGGGCCGGTCGCAGGTGCAGGACCAACACAGAATTGTGACAGCCCATACTTAATAATCGCTTAACAAAAGCCCACTGCTTGGGCCACTCGGCCTGGGGCACATTGAAATAGTCTATCCCCAGCTCACTGATAGCAGTAACCCAGGGGCACGCGAGCAGGCATTCCAGCTTAGCCCAGCCGTCAGGTGTTAGGGAGGGAACACATTTGGGATGCACCCCTAAGGCTATATGGAAATGGGACACTAGGGGAATCAGCTGAAGTGCCATGTGAAGTGCTGAGGGTCACAAAAGTTGATCACCCCGCCAACAAGCTTCATCCCTGGTCGGGAACGTGAAACATGGTCACCACGCCTCGCGATGGCATCGATCATTCGATCCAGGTGAAAGTGACTATCAAAGCCATTCACGAGGACCGAAGAGGGGGGCACTGGCACCATGTCCTCGCGGACCAGCCGACGAGCCGTTTCCGGCAAGTCACCCACAGGAAACACGTAAGAAGAGGTGCTCCTGCCAGGAGGGGGCACAGGGATCTGTGGCCCGACAGAAGTAGCAGGAGCGAAAGGAGGAGGAGGAGGAGGAAGAAACTGAGGCCTACGTCCCACTGAGCCTGGTGGAGGAAAGCAAAGAGCAGAGGAAGTGACAGTGGAAGGACGAAGAATAGAGCGAAGAGGCAGATTAGAGGTAGGAGCAGGCAGGCGAGGAGTAGGCGCAGAAACAGGCATCAGAGGAACAGGTACAGAGGGTCCCAGAGGACGAAGGAAAGGAAAGGTAACACGACAAGGTCGTGAGCCTGACTGGCTACTGGGGGGAGCCGACTGAGAGGCAGCGGCAACCCGAGGTTGTGAGCCTGACTGGCTTCATGGCTGCCATGAGAAGTTTATCAAATTCACTCTCTTCTGGTGCTCCTACTTCGTCATCCTCTTTCCTTTCTCCGTTGTCATGGTAACCAAATTCAAGCTCTGACGATGCTTTGTTCAAGGAATCCAGGTCTTAACGAAACTGATTATACACGTTTATTTCCACATTGTAAACTCCACGAAGGGATGGGTAATCTGCCACGGCAGGCAAGCCATAGTCTGAAGTGTTTCCTCTAGTTTTCAGACCCATATTAATTTCTAGATAAATTCTATCTTCAAATGTGTAAACTGAATAGTTTAAACATGTGTTTTAACGTTTGGAAAGTTGAAGTTTCGTCATTTCAATCATTAAGCTGACGCCTAAAACATTGGACAAAACTTTCATTACATCGTATTTTTACTAAGAATAATATAAGGGTGTATTTTTATAAACTATCAAATGAAAATATCCGGGGGTACCCATCTCAAAAACAAAACTGATTCACTGGTCATGAAATGAAATACTCACAATCAGATTATATTTTACACGTAATTCTATGGTATAATTTCTCGAAACCAATGACAAGACAGTCATAACTTTATCCGCCAACTACGGGAATATCTCTGATCTTCCTAAACCATTTCACGAAGAGCTTACTAGCTACACATCTCGTGAAATCGATACTATCGGCGAGAAGAGGAGTCAAGACATAGCCTTAGTCGCAATTCCACTCGATTTAAAAAACGTAATTTTAGGAAAACTGCAATTATTTAAATGAATTTGGAATAAAAAGATTGAAAATACTACCAGGGAATTAGAAATACAAAATTTGTGTACCGTAGATCGTACCATAGAATTACTCGTAAAATACAATTGCGAGTATTTCATTTCAAGACCGGTGAATCAGTTTTTGTTTTGGGGATGGGTACCCTGGATATTTCCATTTGATAGTTTATAAAAATACACCCTTATATTATTCTTAGTAAAAATACAATGCTATGAATGTTTTGTCCAATGTTTTAGGCTTCAACAAAATATTAAAATGACAAAACTTCAACATTCCAAACGTTAAAACACATGTTTTAAACTATTCACTTTGACATCTGCCATTCCTCTATCTGATCCTAGAAAGTTAGATAGTTACTCTAGCGTGTTTGCTTTTTGGGTATTATTTTGCATGAAGTGAGTTATTCCAAATTATTTTGGGAACAGATAATTTGATATGCCCTGTTCATTTAAAGTAATTGGAGTGTGGTTGACAAAAATGGCAGGCTGATCAGTTTTGTTGTTGTTTTGTTTGGGGGCTACACAACCAATCTTTCACATGATAAAGCTACTATACATGTATTCAGAATTACTTTTGCCAGTTTCTCTTGAAATAAATTCCATCACCAGAAGTTAAGATAAGCTTGAAATCAAATCCCAGAGGGTACAGTCATCTTTGTGCTTTGTACTGCAGACTCCTTGTATTGTATAATTATTTTGTTCTTTAAAGTTTTTATATGTTAATACATGTTTCTTTCATTGTGATACATTTTTTCTCATGTTGTATTTCATTATTCAATACAGATATTGAGATTTTGTCTTCAGTCCAACATGGCTGCTTCTCAACCTCAAAACAGTCTAGAAGAGACAATTGGAGCAATACCAACCTCTGAGCTTTTATCTGATTCCAGAGACAGGTCTACTCCAAGTCTCTCAAAGGACTTAAAGTCACACACCTATCCAGGAGATGATGCAGAATGTGCCATCAGTCCGCCCTCTCTGAGTTACCTGTCATCGCTGGCTTGTCCCGGATCGAGACCAGATGTGTCCAAATATGAGAACTCCGGTGATGAAGCCAGCTGGGCTATGGGAGCATCGAGGCACTACTCCATCTCTGAATCTTCAGATGCTGCCGGTAGACACAAGAAAGATGGCGGGCTGTCAAGCCCGTGCCATTCCTGTAGCGATGATGGAAAGGGATGTGAGAAGAAAGTGACCCAAGTTGTCAAAGGAGTCCATGCCAAGCTGAGACGGAAACTAAAGGAAGGTAGGTAACATTTCTTAGTAGAGTGTAACCTATATACAGTGCGTCCCCCAAAAAAACGAAACCGAGAAGTATCGATGTTTTATCATAACTTAGTCACAACTATAATTAATAAATGACACATATTTGTAAAGCTTAGAGTCTCCTCTTTCATTTGATGCTACTCAAGTGATGCGTATTTCACGCATGAGTGATTAAAAGCAATTTGAAGGAAGGAAACCAAAAAGTCATTTTGCGGGCGGTATCTGAATTTCGAAGAAAAAATTACATTTCTAAAAAGTTCATTTTCTGCCCTTTCATATGACACATGGATCAGGAAAAATGAGCCAGGAATAACAAAGTTCTGTTTATTTAAATTAATGCTTGCATTCCCATAATTTTATCAAACAAATACGTTTTCACTGGCTGCCTGCCCTAACAATCATTTTTCTCACCACTCCGTTTCGTTGACGATCAGCCATGCATGAAGACTTTTGATAACTCTCTTTGTTGCTACGGCAGGCATCCATTGAAAACGATTTCGTTTAATCAAATTATGGAAATGCAAGCATTACTTTAAACAAACAGAACTTTGTTATTCCTGGCTCTTTTTTTCTGATTGAGGTGTCATATGAAAGGGCAGAAAATGAACTTTCTAGAAATGTGAATTTTTCTTCGAAATTCAGATACCGCCCGCCAAATGAGTTTTTGGTTTCCTTCCTTCAAATTGCTTTTAATCACTCATGCGTGAAATATGCCTCACTTGAGTAGCATCAAATGAAAGAAGAGACTCTAAGCTTTACAAATATGTGTCATTCATTAATTATAGTTGTGACTAAGTTATGATAAAACATCGATACTTCTCGGTTTCGTTTTTTTGTGGGACGCACTGTATAAAGACTACTCAAGGGCTCCATAGACAAGTGGTTTTTACATGCAGATTCTTTTGTCACAGGTTTCTATGAATACATGTACATGTATGTCTTTAATAGACAGTTTGTTCATTCTGCACAGGTGATTCTAAAGCAGGTTCTTATTCCGCCATTTATCATCTTCCCATTCTGTCTGACTTTAGTATTGAGCCAGTACTGGCGTTAGTGATAAGAGGTCCAGGATTCAAACCCATATCAATCAGCTTTTGTGGTTAACTTAATAGCTATGTTCCGAGTTTTGTGTGATCTCCTTCATTACCATTGAAAGATGTTAACCTACAGTGAAGGCTACATGAAATATCTTTCTCATAAATCAATAAGATGTTTCAGGATCGATCATTTTCCTTTTCCTGTACCAATAAAGCAATGCCTGCAAAGGAAGCAATTGAGGAATATCTTCATTTTTTAACAGCCCCCTCTTTTGTTGAGATTGTGTCTATACAACGATGTATTTTTAGCTCGTCTCTTGGCTTTCACAATGCATTCTCATATTCGAGAACATTCTATAACACTTTAATGAATCCTAGTGAGCAACGAGTTGGATGTAATATGCTGCCATCTATAGTCAAATCAGGGCCATTTAGTAAGGTACATTTTGAAGAAGGAAACAAATTTGCAAATTGCAAGTTTGCAATCACCAATTTTATTTAATACTTGCTTGTTAATTATATCCATATCTATCAGAGAAACAGTTTTTGTATGACAATGCTTGAAACTATATTTTTTGTGCTAAATATATCTTCAGTTGATGTTGTTGTTTTTTTGGTAGAAAATGTTTGTCTGTGTTTTTCAATTAGGAGTAAGTCAGCTGCATGTACATACAGGGGCATTGCTAGAACATCATTATTGATGGTTGATGGGGTGGGGTATTTCAATTTCAATTTATTTAACCAAATTTGCCAACATACTAGCCACAACTTGCCCAATAATCACAGAAAACGCACCCTCTGATTGACTATTAAATCTGCCAATGGGCGTACAAATCATTGACTAACAGCACACCAAATATTTAATTCCTCTATGTCATGCATGTAATGATAGATCAAGGATTATTGAAGGGGATCCCCATTAGAACTCTTAACTCGTCTCACACTTACAAATCACTTTCACTTTCTCTGAAGTCATAAAGTGAATGGGGGAAATCCTATTGTATGCAAAAAATTACTTTCCATTTGGGGATTCCTTTGGAGTATGAACTTAATAATAGACAGTGATATGATACGATCATGCAACTTGTTATCTTTTCTAGCACTATCAATGTGCCAAATGCAGCATGGCAGACGTATTTTGTAGTTAATTGTGCAAACAGGATGTGCTAGAGGACAGAAGTTTCTCTTTTTATCACTCCAAACACATCCCAGTGTCATCCTTAATGGCTTTGTTTTTTTCGTTGTTTCCTAAAATGCTGATCATGATGGCATTCCATCTAATAGCCCTCTAGAATTGATCAATTGATGAAATTTGCAGATTACAGATTTTTAGAAGCTCATTTGAAGGATGATTGTCGATAAATTGAAATCAGGTATTCCCACAGTTTGATTATTCAGGGATACTTCTGTGTTTAGAGGACAATAGTTAGCCTCCATTAACTATGCAAGTTCGTCATCACCGAACTACCATAGGCTAACCTTTGAGCCAAGCTGCTTGCTAATGGAGCTGCATAGCATCTCTGTGGAAGTAATTTTATTTGATTTGTTTTATATTTCTTTTAAAAACATATAAAAGTGCACAAAGCCTTTAATTTAAGTTTTTCATTTATGAAAAGTACATTAATCACATAATTTATGATTACAAATTCTTGGAGTTTACATAACACTACATGTACATGTAGTTGCTTGATAAACAATTTTTAATTATATACAGTGACTTGTCTGATATGACTTCATTTCCTTAACAGTATCATACAAAAATATTTAAAGGCCTGTGAACTCTAAGTTTTCATGTATGAAGAGTACAGATATACATGTAGCAGATCTGTCAATCCTTTGCATGAACCTACAATGTTGTAGCAACTTGTAGGGAACCGGGCAGTGAGGCATAGAGTTATGTTCTTTGATGGGGCAAGAATGCAGATAACGAAGGACATTCAGTGTCCTTCAAAAGTGTCCATAAGTGTTTCCATGACTCTTGAAATTGCATTGTAGGCTACGTGTAATACTATTTATGGTAGTTTGTCATAAAACGTGCATCTTCCTGGACAATTTCATTTTGGAGTTTTCAGCTGGATGAGATTTATATCCCATCAATTGATTTAACCGTGAAGTGAAAGCTCATGGTATGATGCGTGTGAAAGAGGGGGCTATTGTCATGATGTGGTCTGTCTATTCTTAGTAGATCTATCTTTAAATTAGTATGGAGGTCACCACATTCGTGATAAAAGGCTGCACAGTGCAAGTACATGTAGCTAACTATTAAATTAGATTTTGATGGATTTTATGTATGCAAAGTTGCATACTTGTTTCATACAGGTGTACTTGTAGTACATCATCAGCCATGGTTGTGAATATATTTGTATCATGTCATGTTGTTACCAGAATATTACGTGAAAAAATATAAAAAGAATAGACTAATATAATTAATTATATATTCTTCCAGTACCTTAGCATTTATGGGAATAGGGAGCAACATTACAACATTAATTAATGATACCTCTATTTCATTGGAGGATTTTATTTTGTTTACTTACAAATTTAACTCACAATATTTGACAAGGTACACTTTAAGTTAGATTATAAAAACCCCAAAATGATCAGATTTATCTGAAATTCCCTAAAGTCATTGGCGACAGCCCGATACTGATATTACCCTTTAAACTACGAATGACAGCCTGTAGGAATGCTGTACAACTAGTGTACTGACACATTTTCTTCACACCATGGTTTCATCACGTACAGAAACCCAATGATTCATAGAGGCAAGTCATCCAGGGTAATGTCTAGAATATGATACTTGTGCTCTATTGTTTTAATTCCCCTTGGTTTTGAAGAAAAACAAAGCTCCATTTGGATCGTGAGGTCTATGCTTGCAGATATATTGTGCATAATTGTACAATTGACTTGTTATTTAACACCATTTTGGCATTATAAGTGATTGGATTTTCCTGAAAATATATTTGATGTTTATATAGATTTTGGAAGGATTGTTGACTATATTTTGTAACCTGAATAAGATGTGAACTTGCATGTGAACTTATTTGTCACCATTGAAACCCACTCTGAGATTCTGATATGCAGCAGCTTTTCATATACTAGAAGATATTAGCCTATCTACAGTATATACATGTACACCAAAAATCATATATGACATGAACTTAGCTGAGCTGTATCTTTCAGTCCATGGGAATGAATTTTAAGTAACTGCTTATCATGTTTTATATCAAATTATATCCTATACTCAGCAAGGTGTCTTTTTTGTTATTGTGGGGGTAGTCTGCTTTACCTTTGGTACTCATATGAGAAAATACAATTTACAAAGGTTCCATGTTCAAAGCAAAGTAGGGTACCGTAAATCTCCGTGTATAAGGCGCACCCTTTTTTTTTTTTTTAGCCGACTCTGTCGGCAGCAAGCCAGGTCTGTGTTAAAAAACCCACGCGGGGAAGGACTTTCATTTAACTGCAAGGTGCAGTTGAAGGCGCCGATTTGTGCTTGTGAACTTGTCACAAATAATAGTAACAATGTCGTTTTTTAGAAGAATGTGTAAGATCATTAATGTAAATTAAAAACAGTAGAGGACCTAGGATAGGACCTTGTGGTATGCCATGTGTAATAGAAGAAAAATTGGAGGAATTATTATTATAAACTACATATTGACATCTATTAGAAAGATTACTTTCAAACCAAGATGACAGACAAATTTGAGTGTTGTTCTAGTTTCCGAGTGGTGAGTCAACACACCGATTACTGAGCTGGGAGACATTGCCAGGCATAGTGCCAGGTGGAGGGGCACAAATCAAAACTTAAATTTTTTTTTTTTTTTTTTTGTACCTGTGTATAAGACGCACCCCCAACTTTCAATTTTTTTCGGCGGCAGAAAAGTGCGCCTTATACACGGAGATTTACGGTAATTAAATTATCTTTTGGATATTTTTGGATTTAGTTTAAATTTGACAGTGTAGATCACAGAGTCACTGTGTTATCGTTTTAACAAAATGCAGAGCAGACTCTGTTAACATTGACTAATTGTACAAACAAATGACTGGTTCTGTTTTTCAACCAGTGCTTGGAAAAAATTTCAAATCAACGTATGAGGGCTCCCTTGACATGCGGCAGTGGAAGTTTCCACTACTTGATTACCTCATAGTGTTTATTACTGGTGTAATATGAACAGGAATCTACAAAGTGTCCAAGATGTTAGTTTAACCTTACTTCACCCTGGTGTTGGATTGGTAATAGAGTCTACTCCGGAATCCTTCATACTGCCATTGGTTGTGTCTTTATTATCTTAACGTTTAACATTTTGAGAGATCCTGGAAAGAGCTGTGAACTCTCTTCTGGTGGTTGTGATAGTTATGGGCAGATCAAGGTCTTTGTTTTAAAAAATGGGGGAGGGGAATGAGACTTAAAAACATATTTAAATATAAATCTAACTTAGCCCACATGGTCAGGTTTGTAGCAAGTGGCATTAAAGTTTAAGAAATAATTCCTACCATAATAGATTGCTACATGTAAACAAATCATGTCCTTGTACATAGGAAAGAATCATGGTAAGATAAATTCTTCATTCTATAAATCCATAGATTCTTCACATACAAAGCAATAATTTATAATTTACTAGTGTCACTCTTATCTTAAAGGTAAAGACCAGTTTTGGAAACGCCGTCTCTCAAAAAATGAAATGGAAGCTCTCATTACCAATCATGTGAAAGAATATGTTTTGACTAATTCCTGATGATACAAATTTTGCCGGAAAACCGCCTACTAATTGATATATTTGGTACATTATTATATCTATTGGGACCAAATAAATATGGCGCACGTGGTCGCGTAGTCCCATATACATCTTTCTGTGTACAGTGCTTGTAACTTTACCAAGAATGGGCCAAATTTCTTATCATTTTGATGATTCCAGAACCTTGCAGTACACACCAATACTTATATGCTAGATGATCAACCTTTTCTGATCGATTTCACAACGTTTCTTTCACAATGCAATCGCATGACCAGAACTGGTCTTTATCTTTAAGGATTTGAAACTATATTTAATTATTCATCCATTACTCCCTTGACCGTGCTACAACGAAAAATGGTGATTTCTGACTCCGTTCAGTAACTGGCATGCTGGACATAACTTTTTTGAGGTGCAAAATTCAAACAACAATAAAAACTACAGTGTATAATGATTCCAAAAACAAAAATCCTGACAAGCACATAAAGGTTATCCTAATTTTTAGATGCTGTTTGGATCAGAGATTTGAGAAAGAGTGCACATTTCTTAATTTTTTTTTTAAACAGAAATGTTTGTGAATTTTGCTAGTGGTTGAGATTCACAAAAGTTTCATCCTGCAAAATAATTTAATCACAGCTGACAGGGCACTGACTTTCTGCAATTTGTATTAGTTTTATTTTCATGAAAATAGCTGTCATCTATAATTGATTTTCATGTCGCAAACATTTCTGGTTTAATAGTACTGAAGATAATGCCACATTGGTTTTAAAAGTGCTCACAGTCCAGTTGTGTTCCCTTAAATCCGCCAACAATCTTAGTGTCATATGCACAAAGACAATAAACTTTATTTTGTTTTTATTGTAACTCTGAAGCTTGAATGCATTTTCAAGTATTATGATTGAATTTTATCGGAAGGCACTTGCTGGTGAAACATGAGAAGATTAAACTTCCGTAGAAAAACAGTAAGCACTCTTAATTGCATTATTCATATATTTTTGCAAAGATAGCAATAGATGTTTTCAAGAATTCCCTGGTTTAGTTTCATAATTTACTTGGTTCTTAGTTCTTAAAGTGAAACTGCTTGAAAAGAAAACGTTGATAGTCTTCTGAAAATTCGTATTACAGTGTACAGAAGGTTGTTTTTTGTTGTTACTATTCTCTTTTACCAACAATGTGTTTAAAATTGAGACCCAAGTACAGTTTGACAAGTTTGATTTCTTTGACTTCAATGCAAATTCGCAAGATGTTCAATAAGGTTTTTTTCTAATCTGAAAATTGTAGTAAAAAGCAGAATAAATGTGGAAAATTGTCAATGGGCCTGACCTAAATTCTGTTTTGCTTTCCTATGTTATTTTTTGGTTATACCAAATACCCTGGGATTTGAAGTAAAGAGCCTTTTGAAAATGTTTCGTATCCAAATGACAAACAAGATCTCTGTATTGCATTACTATTGTTCAGGGGCAGATTAAAAGAGAATCACAATTCCCAAAAGAAAAAAAATGCTGACAAGCAGAAAAGAAAGAAAGAAAGAAAAAGTTTTGAATTTTTATATGTTCCTTGTTATAGTCTAAAATATTCAAAGGGAGGCACAATACACTGCTAGAGGGAGGTGCACATTTTCTTTGTTATACACTGTAGTACTGTACATTGTCACAATCCACATCTGACTGGTTCAATCCACATCTGACTGGTTCAATAGTTGTGTATCATCTGTTCAGAGTCAGAAGGGTGTTAAGTCTATGTTAAAGTATGTGAGTTAATGCCCTTTTGGTTACAAACTGGTCTTCAAAAGGATTCTGGGATTTTCTTTATCTAGTACTGCCTTTACAGGCTCCACAATTTTTGTCTACGGTAGTTGCTCTGGAGAGACAGTATGGGGGTCTGTGTAAAGGTACCTCTTAAAGCATTGAAGAAGTTTGTGGGTCCAGTGTATATGTTGGGGGTTTATGTACATGTGGACGAGATCTACTGTTCATATTGAGCCTGGGTATGTTGAATTAGGTGCTTTTTATCAGTGATGTAGCAAGTCCAGTCATTGTGGGGACACGGGCATCATGGGGGGCACCAGTCTCACTTGGAAAATGATTTACAATGCCTCTCATTAGGGGATAGGTGTGTGGGGGACATATCATTTTCCTTTCTTGTCCTTTCCCATTTGTCTCTTTTCTTTTTTCTTAATTTCTTTTTGCTGCTATTGCTGTTTTCTTTTCCTTTCCTCCATCATTTGGTGATGGGGAGGGCAAGTGGCCCCTGTCCCCCCCCCCAATCTACTGTACGTCACTGCAATCTATTACTATTTTCTTCTTGTGACAGAGGAAAATCAAAACAAACATCTTCAGCAATATTCTGAGATGCAAACAGCCGAAACTCGGTAGGCCCACAGGCCCACATTCTAAGCAGTATCTCACCAATACCATCAGGAAAACAACCAGTCCCTTTTCCGCCACAGCTTAGAGTTTGTGTCAGCATCGTGAATGAAGCTGTGTTCACACTTATGGGGCATTGCAAGAAATTTGCGATTGATTGCAAGTTGCAAAATTTGCAACTGATATTTGCAATCGATTGCAACTTAACTTTCTTGCAACGCCCCACTAGTCTCCTAAATTTCCTAGGATTTTGTTAGGATTTAAGTTTTAACAATTAAATTAAGTAAACAAGATTTAGCTTTTATTCTCCCCCTCTATCTCTCTCTCTCTCTCTCTCTCTCTCTCTTACTCTCTTACTAATGGGGCGTTACAAGAAAGTTGAGTTGCGATCAATCGCAAATTTGCAATTAATCGCAAGACTTACGCTTGATTTGGGGGATTTGCAATTGATTGCAACTTTCTTGCAACGCCCCATAAGTGTGGTAAATTGCCTTAAATAAAAATACTGCAGTGCTAAATGAATTGCTGGTGGAGGTGAAAAAAATAGAAAAGCTGCAAAAAACAAAGGCCTCTAAGCATAAGCTCTTGTCAATATACTGTAAAAGGAGAAATTTTCAAGGGCATGAACTGTTCACGATTATTTTGACTGGTTCAGATTTGTGAAAGTTTCATGCCCTGAAATGAATGAATAAAAACTGACACAGCGCAAAAAGAGCTCTTGTTAACTCATACATGTAATGGAAGTTATTATTTCACAATATACAGAACCGTATCCACATTATATGCATAAGTGATTTGTTTTGCGGTAACAGTTTTAGGTGGTTTATCATGGAATGTGTGAAGAAGTCTATGGATGTTTTGAATTGTGTTGCAAAAGTAGTCCCCTGTGACCAATGACTTTTGATTTCAATATATAGGATAGTTGAAATCAGCATTCAAGTAAGAAAGAAAGAACAAAAAAACCAATAGAATTTCATCAGGGTTTACTCGGTGAGGTGTGTCAACGAAGGATGTGAACAATTTGCCTGTAAATATCACTGTAAGTTTGGCAAGCTGGGGGCATATTTTCTAGGTCAATATCAAATAATATGAAGAGAGAATACATCTAGATCTAAGAGGTGTGGTGGCTCAGTGGTAGAGCAGTGGTCTCATAACTGGGAGGTCCCAGGTTCGAAACCAAGCTGTTGCACTTCTGCCCTTTGGTAAGGCATTAATCTCATTACCAAATCCCTTTAGAGCGGACTTAAAGCTGTCAATCCCCTGGGTGCTCACTTATAAGCATACATATGCTTTCTTAGCAGTCAAGTAAATAAAAATAAAAACCAAACTCTAGATTTTACACTGAGGATCTTATAATCTGTAAATTGACATTTGACCAATGTTACAAATTTGATCCAATCATGTATTTTTAATGAGTTTACAATTAGAAAACTTAGATATTAATATGGCTATAATGCCTTTAAACATCAGGCATACTGGGAGACTTTATGGGGTCATGTTTTCTAGGTGAATGTCAAAGTCCAGTTGGCCAGTTGTGCCTCCCAAACACACTCCTTCATCGGTCATCAACCTTCCACATTCTATCACTGTCTCCACATCTACATGAGATCAGTATCCGTCTCTACTTATTCCTCTCCACTCTCTAATGCTAAACATTCTTGAAGTTCATGAGCACATGTTCCTTATAAGTCAGATCATGAACAGGATACGATGATGTTTCAGTGGTTTCAACGCCCACCGCTTGTATGGAGCAGTTGCCTCTCATATCAGACATCCATGTGTCTAACTTGCCTTGTCAAGTGTGAACTAGTAACCTCGATTTTGTTTAAGACGAAAGTTCCCCTGTGCATGAGCTTGAGTCTTACCAATGATTAATATGATGAATTTGGATATGATTATTACTGTAGGACAGTTAAAAAGATATGACAAGTGATGAGCAGTTTAGCTCTGGAAAGTTTGAAAAGAACTCTGGAAAGTTTGAAAAGAACTCTGGAAAACTAGAAATGAGATCTGGTAAACAAATATGAAAAAAACATTTCATAAGTCACTGTGATGAGAAGCAAATGCAAAAGAGCTCTCATTAACAAAAAATTTTACATAACCGCCACGCCACCCCAACCCCCTCATAAAAAAATATTTAAGAACTCATGATTCTCCCCAGAGCATCTGTCTTCTTCTAGGAGTAAACAAAAAAGCTTACCTTGAACAATATTAAAATGAACAAAGAAAGCTGAAACTTTCTAACTAAGAGGGTGATATCATTCCCTTTCTAAAATCACAAATAGAAACTTTCTTTTGCTACAATAAAAACAAAAACAACAACCCACTAATGGATACTTTCAAGTGTAATGAATTTAAGAGGGCAGTGAATTTTTAACATGCTATGACTTTGCATTTACTCAGCTATAGTATAAACCATGCATTTATCTTCAAATGTCCATTGAGATCAGTTGATTGTGGTTAGACGCTAGAGGGAAAGAGGAAATGGATAGTTTAATTGACATTTGGACAGAATAAGTTTTTAGTCATGAATTCTATAGTTCCTCCATGACCTGACCTAGAATCATTTAAAGTGATTGTAATTGTGTGGACTAATAAAATATGTAAAGAGAGGGATGGAGTGAAGGAGTGAGGGAGGAGGGAGGAGGGAGGGAGGAGGGAGAAAAGGGAGAAAATATGTGCTTGAAAGAGAGGTACATGTAGAGGATCTTTGGCAAGAGTAATGTCTGGATGCATCATTTCCGAACCAGTAGATGAAAAGGGAGGGAGGGAGGAGTGTGTGTGAGAGAGAAAGAAAAATAGAGGAAAGTGAAATGGTTAGAGAGATAGCAGAGAGACACAGAGAGAGATGCAAAGAGAGCCTGAGAGAAGCAAGATGATTGTGATGCAATATTTTGGAGGGCAGTGGAGAGAGACTAAAACTGAGTGTGTGTGCGTGTGTTTGTGTGTGTATTTGTTTGAGAATGAGAGATAGAGAGAGAGAGAGAGAGAGAGAGAAAGAGAGAGAAAGAGAGAGCTTTAGAATCATTAAATAAAGTGAAATATGGTGATACAACATTTGAAGATCCATGAATGACTCATATGAAACCAACCGTCCTCTGACTATACTCCCAGAAATCAACCCAAAGATCCAATTTTCAGCAATTAGATAGTTCTATTTGTAAGGTCCTTGGCCTAAATCTCATGCACTTTCCATGTGGCCTGAGCCAAAGTTTGGATAGTGTGGTCAAGATGACACTTAAGGACCTGTTTCTGTCCATTTTCATTAAGTACTCAATTTGTCATACCTTGTGCTGACAGAAAATATCAAATTGCAATGTCTACATGAGACCTGCTAGCTTGTAGTGAACAGTCTGTAGTGCAAAAGGAACCAGGCGCCAAAGAAAACCAGGCGCCAAAGAATATTTTCCTTTATTAGAGGTTCCAAGCCAAGCTGGTGTATTGTATTGAAATAATGTACATGTATGAGCTGAAGTGTTACTTTGAACAATCACTAAAGATATATTGCAAGTTTAAGAAGGGTGAATTTGACTTGTGAGAAGACTAGTTCATTTGATCATGTTTGTGGTAGGGGTCCATGATTTGATGCACACATGGATCCCTCATGTGCAAACAGAAGGTAACTGAGTTTGACTCATAAGCCTTCATTAGAAATGACATGGTATACCGCATCATTTTGTAATGATATAACATCTATTTTTGTCTCGCCTGGGTAGCAAAAAGCGAGACATACATGTAGGCGCCGCTTTTCCGGTGGCGGCGGCGACGGCGTCAACATAAAAAAAACCAAGGTTAAGTTTTTGAATTTTTAATATAATTTTGAAAGTATAAGTTCTTATTCAATGAAACTTAGACTAAAGGGTTATCAAGTATCCCCAATCATGTGAGGAGAATTTTAGGTCACAAAGTCAAGGTCAAAGGTCATTTCAGGTCAACAAACCTAGACTGTGTTGTGGCATCATCATCAAAAACTTAACCTGAGGTTAAGTTTTTTAATTTTTAATATAATTTTGAAAGTATAAGTTATTATTCAATGAAACTTAGACAAAAGGGTTATCAAGTATCCCCAATCATGTGAGTAGAATTTCAGGTCCCTTAGTCAAGGTCAAAGGTCATTTCAGGTCAACAAACTTAAGACTATGTTGTGGCATCAGGTTAAGATTTTGAATTGGTATCATAATTTTGAAAGTATACATTCCTATTCCATGAAACTTGAACATAAGGGTTATCAAGTATCACCAATCATGTGATTAGTCTTTTAGGTGACAAAGTCAAGGTCAAATGTCATTTCAGGTCTGCAAACTTAGACTTTGTTGTGGCATCAACATCAAGATTTTGAATTTTTAGCATAATAGCACAAGTGTTTGTTCAAATTCCATGAAACTTGTACCCAAGGGTAATCAAGTATCATAAATCATATGACACAAATTCCAGGTCACAAAGTCAAGGTCAAAGGTCAGTTTAGGTCAGTAGACTTGGATTATGTTTTTCACAACTTATTATGAGAATTGATACATCAATGTTTGTTATTTGTTCATATTTCATGAAAGTTATCAATCTTGGTACAAATAATAGTAAATAATTCTTCTGATGATTCTTTGACCCCGTTCTCATTCACTTCGTTGGAGCGGTCTAACTAAGACCCGTTCCTCAGGAGCGGTTCTTAGGTGAGTGAGAACGGTCAAAGTGGTCCAGGAAGTGGACTTCTGGACCGCTCCAGAAGACCACCTCGGGAGGTGGTCTTGAGAAACGGGTCTTATTAAGAGCGGTTTGGAGCGCTCTAACGTGCAGTGTGAGCGGGCGTACTTTGAACGGAAGTGAGCTAGTGACGTTCCGTGCGAAACATGTAGTACGGTACATACGCTTAGTATTCAGCGAAAAAATTTACCCGCTGACCTGAGCTGCCATAGCAACAAGACCACTTTGACTCGTGGAGCGGTTTGAGCCATAAAAAACTGCTCGGAGTGTGAACCCTCGCAAACCGTTCCTCAAGACCCGTTCCTCTGGAGCGGTCTAACTAAGACCACTTTCAAAGTGAGTGAGAACGGGGTCTTAGTCAATATTCACTTCAAAATGCTGATTATATTCAGAGGATTTTATTTTGGGGGACCTGTTAATGGGCCACCCTGCCTATAAATAATATCCAAACCTCAATTTTTCATCATAACGAATTGCGTAATGCAGGCGAGACCGCCGAGAGCGTTTCCCTTGTTATGATGATGTAAGTGTAATACGCTTCCCATTACTGCATCTTATAACACACAGCTCAGTGAATGGGTGTAGGGCCTTCATTACACACAGTTGCCATTCATATACATGTTATAAACAAAACCTGAAATGGTTTACTGCTTCATGTTTGAATGTGCCTTTAGTTAACTTCCATGTGAGGCTATGATATACAATTGTTTTCTAAATCCATTTGAATGCCTTTTTTGGGGGGGATGATTTTATGTATTTTAACAAAATACAGTCCCCTTAAAGATACTATGTCCCATTTGCAGCCAACATCAAATTCTGTAGAACTTTGCAGGAATTATGAATATGTCAGGTATATGTCCTATCTGTGAAATTTAAACGTTAGCAGTGTCCTAATATTCAAATTATGCAAGGAAACCCGTTTACTTGCTAGACTTCACTGTCAGACACTATTGAGTGACTGACTGGCTTTTTCATCTTTGGTAATAACATACATAAAATGAGCTGTAAAGGGTACATGAGCATTTGTCTACATCAATAACCCACTTCTTGTAATGGCCAAAATTAAACTGATTGAATCTTTGCGCAGCATAAAACGTACGACCATTCGGTACAATGGTCTGAAAAATCAGACTATTACTTACTGGCTCTATAGCTCCTAAGTCGATTCGACAACTAATAGTCGTTATTTTCCCACTTAAAGACATTTTCAAGCCCCCTTTTTTAGGGAAGTTCTAAATTAGAATTGTCTTTCAAATGCCGTTGGAATTTAACCTTTTCATTTTTTTGGTCTGCAAATGGGACATAGGACCTTTTACCACTGAAGTCTTATTCCAGAAAGTAGAACTTAACTATACACTGAGGAAAGTCTGACGAATGTAGACTAACAGGAAAGGTACACCTCTGAAAGAGGATGGTACTGGAAATGACTTCAAATTGAGCATTAAATGCAAAGCATGTTTGCTGCAGTATCAAACCATTGCTTTATCAATGTCTAATAATAGATGGCGCTTGTATTTCATGCCCACCTAGGTCTTGTTAATTGGCTGAATTGTCCCACCTGGAAATGAGTGTTGACATTTTACAAGCTTAGAGAGAAGGGGAGGGGGTGGGGGTAAGTGTTGTGGTGTTTCTAAGGATGTAGGTACCTGTTATCATCCGTGATTCAGAAAATAACAAGAAATTTGATGTTTCTGAATTGATTGGGATATGGATCAGGATTGGGGGAAGGAGATTGGGGGAAGAGGATTGGAGATATTACTGGGGACTTGATAGAGACCAAATTCTTCAAGCACTTGTAAAGAGAACTGGAATGCGCACCTACATGTACAAACTGTACATACATGTAGATGCAATCAGAGATTCTTGAGAAAGACAAGAATGTGGGGGTAGAAAATGTTGATGTAGGAGGAGGAAAGTGATATCTAAAAGCATTTGAAAATGGAGCTATCTGATTTGAGCAAAGATGTGAACTCCATGTAGCTGAGAATCAAGCTGCAGATCAAAAGAAGAAGGTCGGTACCACTCAAAATGCAGGGGTAAAGACAAGATGACGTCAAGTGTATACACTTCACATTTCTGTATGTATAACACAGAGCTCAGTGATTATGCACAAGTCCTTTGTTTCACGCAGTCGCCTTCATTTTACACTTTAAAAAAAACCATGGCATCTTTTTTTTGCGGCTATTTACGGCACCTTATCTGAACAAGCCTTAAGGGTGATAAGTTAGAGAGAGTGTGTAGGTACGATTTTCTAGTTTATAGTACATACAATGAGGAGGAAAATATTGACCCATTTATGCTATGCATATTAAACTGCATATGTTATTACATGTATTCCATGTACAAAAGATCTAAAGATGTGCAGGTGTATCATGTTCAGTATTTGATCTCTTATTAAAATAGTATATTGATAGCAAGGTTGATAAACTCGCTCAACTCGCTCACCTCGCTCACCTCAGACCAATTACCGCTAAGTTTCGATTCGCAGGACACTCTATACCTCTGTTTTCTTCTACCAATCATATCAATTATCTGCCAGAGTTCACAAATTTCCAGCTAATTCTTCTTCTAATATTTCAACTCTCTGGTAGACCACGGCAATATTAGGTCAACAATCATGGATGCATATGAAACAACAAACCATTTGAATTGCATCACGCTTGTAATGACGCCATCCCTGCCTCCCAGGGCAGCCATGGTTGTGCGCGTTTAGGGGTATCGCTGACTCATCTCTCCAGGTCCTCGTAAATACACTTAATAGAGTCTTTTAACAGCACATGCACTCCCATATTTCTTTCATGTATTAATTTGTTGGGTTGACTTTCAGCGATTGTCAGATTTGATTAAAGAGGCATTGTCTGAAGATGAAAAATGAGCAAAATTACAAGTGGATGTGCTGTGGCAGTTTAAGTATCAAAAGTAATTGTTCTTATCTAACTTCTTACTTTTATTAAATGCAATGAATTCATCACTTTATATGACAGAAAAGTTTACATTCATCCCTTCATATTTTAACTGATCATGTATTGACCTATACTAAGATTAAGATTTATAATTTCCTATATAGATACAAGAGGGAATAGTATAGGTACTTTCTTGCTATCCATGTTCAGTGACAATCAATTAATATTTATTTCCACAATGGACCCCTAATAGTAACTTTCCTTAGAGAGCAAGATTTTATTTTGAAAGTTAGTGTATGATTTGCAAACTAGTTTAATGTGATATAAAGTTAACCTTTTTCTGAATCTTGCATTACAGTATCAACCTGTTATATTCTTACACTCTTTAAAGACTAAACTACGGTCTGCTGCATGGGAGCTTGGGTGATGTTAACTCATATACGTTTACAGTTAGTACTCTTCTGGTCCTCAATTGATTCTATGTTGGTCTTGGTCCTGATACTAAAGGTAAAGCCTTGGACTCCATGTAGCAGGATGCCCTTAGGTTTTAGTCTTGGATTGAAGGCTTCAGCCTCAGACCTTGGTCCTCAAACAGTAACAGTCAAGGCATGGTCTACTCTAGGTAGTGGTTTCATCTCATTAGAGCCATAAGGACATTAATTCATGTTATTCAACACAGATATTAATGCCCTTCTGGCTCTCAACAGAGGATTGTGTCAATGGTCAGGGTCTGTGTCTTGTAACTTCTGTCATGATAAAGGTCTCATTCTTTGACAGGAAACCGATTGTTTCTAAGAGGATGTCCAGACAGCATTTTGTAACCCAAACGATTAGGTTAGACGTGAATCAATTTAGTTCAATTTGTGTAATGTTTAATTGTCCATATTGTTTGCGATCTCAAATCTATACAGACAACTTTCTGCAAATGCATAATGTATTTATATCACTTCATGAGTCAAGTAACAATTGCATAGCTAAAATTAGCTACAAGGGGAGAGGGTATATAGGGCAGTATACCCCTCAATTAATTGGCAAACAAAAGAGAGAGAGAAAAATAGATAGAGAGAAGAAAGGGCATATGAGAAGATTAATGGACCCCCCACACACACACACACACACACCATCTCCCTAAGGCCTAAAAAAAGATGTTGTAGTGCCCTTTAGGGGCCAGAACCTGGCGCGGTCGGTCTGATTTCTTTTTTTTTCTTTTTTTTTCCCCCCTCAAAACAGCGACCATCGCCCAAAAAAACTCAAAACCGGGAACGTCGCCCAAATCTCGCTGGTTTCTAGCTGGTGCAGTGCATGGTCACTATATACACGTACACAAGGCCGGGGTCTACTTGTTTACGCTAGCAGCATTTTGAAACTAGGGCAGAAGACGAGTAAGAATTTGGGAATAATTTGATGATTTAATGCATTTATATCCCATACATGCATTTATATCCCATACATATTTTTTTATTCATTAAACATTTTTTTCTTTAAAAAAAAACGGTTAAAAAAAAAACTTTATTAAAAAGCCGACCATAGATTTAAAGATTTTGGGGTCCCAAAGGGCAATACAACATCTTTTTTGTTAATGCCTAATATATGTCCTTGTTAATTTGGATTTCTTTAACTTAGTAAGTCCACTACCCCCCCCTCCCAACCTTCATGATGTCAGTGTCTCATCAATGGCTGGACTCATACTAAGCCACTTTCAAGATAAATGACTTGAGAATCTCACATCATAAAAAGTTGATGAAATCAGATTGCAATATTTGCTGCATCTGTGAAAAACACTAGGGATCACAAACCTTGTTTTAAGACCTTTGAAGAAACAACGTCATGGTAGAACTTTATCAAAGTCAAACTTGTCAGCAAACTTCCAACAAGTTTACTACCGGCCACTCAGAGTGCAAGTCTTGATGTTTTGATATTCATATGCTGATGAAAGGGCTATCGTTACTCTTCAATTGTCGTTTTTCTGAACACTGTTTGTCAGAGGCAGATCCAGAATTTTGGAAAGGAGGGGCACAATTTTCCAATTTGCAGAGGCAGAAAAGGGCAACAACAAAAAAGGCTATCAGGGTTAATGTGGTGCCTTTCTATTCTGAAGGCATGCAAAGGAAAGAATGGGGGAGGTCACCAACTTAGCAAGGGGAGGGGGGGGGGTGGCACAGTTTGGGCCTTGGTACTTGAGGTATATCAATTGAGTTTCGAAAGGGGGTATGTGCTGATTGTGCCCCTCCCCCTTTAAATGAACTACTGCTAATTGTTATTCCAAATATGACACGCGATCACACCATGTGACATCAAAAACAAGTAATTACATGAAGCTCTGTCTGTCAAGTACATTTCCTTCCCTTTTTTGGACGGGCAGGGTGGGTTGCCCAGCTTGAGGTCAAACTCAGAGTTTGATGTTGGCTAGACGTAACATGCACTTTTTAAGGATTCAGTGGCATAGCTATGGAGGCATAGGGGCACTTCCCTACAATCAAATGGCAAAAAAAAAATGAAATGAGAAGAACAAGGGGAAGAGGAAAGGCAATGGGATAAGAGGATGATAAAATGCATCCCGCACACTCCCCTCACTCTATGGCCTTGTATTCATATTTATATCTGCTTCCTAAAAACCCTAACCCTAGGCCTATTCCACAACACTACTGGAAGGATTTATTCTCTCTCTCTCTCTCTCTCTCTCTCTCTCTCTCTCTCTCTCTCTATATATATATATATATCTCTCTGTCTCTCTCTCTCTCTGTCTGTCTGTCTCTCTCTCTCTCTGTCTGTCTCTCTCTTTGTCTCTCTCTCTCTCTCCCTTCTTTCTCCTCCCTCTCTCCTCCCTCTCCCTCTCTTCCTCTCTCTTTCCCTCTGAATCGACAATGCTGAAAATGCTTTTCCATTGTCACATGTTTGGAAGACTTATCATATTGTGTGTGAAGAGTAGGTTTAAAGTTGACCTTGTCAATCTGTCATATTTATCAAAATGTATACAGCTTTATGTTTCATTTTTGTATGGATCTTCACTTGCAAATATACATGTTTGCCCCTTGAAAAACTCACCTGATCTATATTTCTTACAAAGTTTCATAATGATTCCACTCTCCCTCCACTTTACCCTTTTCTTTAAGGGAATCTGTAGGTAGGGCTTCCCTTTCAGGAAATAGAAACCATTTGTTGTAATTCCAGGGGGATAGCAAGGCTCATTGTTTACATTTCTCACTTGAATCCCTGCAAAGAAGTTTATATGTTTCAAAGCAAAAAGTATTTCTTTTAAGAACCTTCATGATTTTCAAACAATTTTGCAATAGTATATGCCCATAGTCTAGGCAAGAAGTCCGCAAGAAGACTGAAGTCTCTTACCACAACTTTTACATTTAGTGAAAATGACAATTTTTGACACTCAATTACAGTGAAAATGTAATTTGATCATCAAATAAAGCCCCATCACTATGTTCACCTATGTGTAGACCTTCAAATAGTCTGTGTTAATCAAAATGCCTGTCGGCTAAGAGTAAGACAATATTTGGGAGGAAGTTGATTTTATGTAAGATTAAGTTCATATCTACTCTAGATACTCATTTGACCTCTGACCTTTGACCCCTTATAATAGATTAATTCTTATTGTGACCATATAATTTTGATCAGGGATGATTTTAAATGTTTTAAATAGATATCTGATATTGTCTGCTGAGTACCATAAGGTCATTAACCCAGAGTTAATGCCCTTCTAGCTGTTCACATATCATATGTAATATCTGGAATACATGTCAGTTCGGGTCATTGTTCTCATTCTCAATACATGACTTTTCACTCTGAAATACCCCTGTCTAACTGATCAACAAGACCTACAACAGATCAAACAAATACATGACACTGCCCAGAATGGCCAATAATCAGTTAGTTTCAAGTCAGTTTGGAATTGGTCTGGAGGTGCAGCTCAGTTATTAATCTATGCATCACTTTTTTTCAGTGGATATTACCGAGCTCAACACCAACACTTGCCCGGCAGAGATACATGGGAACCAAAAATTTCAGTTTGGACCCCATAGGGCTTGTGCATACAAGCTCTTAAACATTAAATCCAGACCCCCTTTTATTGAAGAAAAAAAAATAGGTATTGTCAAGCCCTGAATATTAGCACAGAACAAACTGAAGCACACTTGTGTGACTGCATTATAAAAGATATTTCTCATCTCATTGTCTGCTGTAGTTACTAGAGGGTTATTTTCTATTCAAAGTCCCACTTTGCCAAAAATATGAAAGCAAAGGCCGAAGGATGTCATTTTAATCCATGATCTATATTTATAATGTGTTGACATGAATTGTTATGACACTACAACCAATATTGGTTTTTCCTCAATCTGATGTTGCTGACTTACAGCACTTGTTAATTTTATAAACACACCTCTCATTGTTCTGTATCAAGCAAATACTGTTAGTATAAATACTTACAGGGGTATAAACAATTTTGAAAACAAGGATAGCTACATCTGTATAGTCAGTGGCATAGCATTGGTCCCGCGATGGAGGGGGCCCATGGGGGGGGGGCATCAGTGTTACAGGGTGAATGAAATGCCACTAAACGTGGCCTCCAATTTTTTGGGGAGGGGGTATTGAAGGGACCTGATCACCTCCTGTTAGCATTTTCTTCCCCTCATTCTTTCTCCGTTTTTATTATTATTTTTTTTAGTTTTATGCAATTTGATAAGGGGGACTTGCCTACATACCAACTTGTAGCTAGTCATAACAATGTTAGTGTTTATCAGAAAACATCATGCATTATTGTTTTGATAGGAGAAAAGTGCACCATTTCCACCTGACCCACTTCCAATGTAAACATTGATACCTGGTATTTTCCAAAACATTCATTTCTGAAGAGCCAGAAGTGAGTTGATATGATTTACAGCTTGGGCAGATCCAGGATTTTGTAATGGGGTGGGGGTCACATTTCTGAATTTTTGACAAGAAAAAAAAAATGATATATATCGTAATGATAGTAATAATAATAATAATAATAATAATAATGATAATAAATAAAGTAATAATAGTAATAATAATAATATTAATAGTAATAAAGATGATAACAATAAAAGATAAAACAAGGGGAAAAGAGGTCTGAAAAGAGGAGGTCACTATGCCGGCACATTGCACAGACATCCCAGTTTAGCTGTATGATAAGCTGCTATCAGGATTATTTCTACAAGGTACAAGGTCTGGGATTTTGAAGAAAAAAAATTGACAAGCACAACAAAAATTATGAATAATAAGGTATCAATGATTATATTGGAAGTGGGTCAGGCAAAAATGGTGCACTTCTCTCCTATCAAAACAATAATACATGATTTTTTTTTCCTGCTAAACGCTAACATTGATATGGCGTAGCTACAGCTGAGTATGGGGGCAAGCACCCCAATCAAATTGCAAAAAGAAAAAATGAGGAAAAAAAAAGGGAGAAAGGAAGAGTGGGAAGAAAATGTTGACAGGATCCATAAAAGGTACCCCTGCTTTTCTCTTCAGCAGAGACTTGGTATTCATTTTGAGGACAGAAACAAGTAGTACATCCAGAGGTCCAAGGGAGCCAGTGTCCTATCAGGAAGATTACATTTATTTTGCCAATTTGAATACAACTTGAATAAAGCATTGAGCATTAACAGAGTTTCAAGTTTAATTCCTCCCAGTTATTCCTTGACCCAATCATACTTAAAACTAAGTGAAACAAAATGTAATAATTAGGTCTATGCATTTGAATATAACAGTACATAATAAGTTGTTTCCAAAATGTGTGGACCCCTCCCCCTCCATTAGGTTAAAGATCTGGTTGTCAGTAGATGACACCTGTGTACCTATTAATGAATGGGATGAAATGTACGGTAGGTGACGTATTTTACCTATGCTTGAAAGCAGTGATAATGAGCCTATATGCACTTTTGTCCCTATGTGGGTTGTGTTTAATATATCTAGATGTAGTCTCATTTCCTACACTCACTTCAGATTTTCTCTGTGATCATTGTATCTGTTGTAATTCTGAAAATAACAAAGACAAAAGGATACAGTGAAGAAGAAATTAATTAACAATTTGATATTGAATGATACCAAATGTGTATGCCACTCAAAAATTGTGTCATGTGTATATCCATGTTTTTTAGAATTGACATGGCCAGAGATTCTCGCCTGTGACTGTGTGACAGGAACTGTTTTTCTGTTGACCTGGCATAGTTTTGATAGGTTCCCAGGGGTCTTGTTCCTTCCACCCAGGACAGGACCTATTCCAGTTCCAGGTCAGCCCTCTGACCACTCTGATTACCATCAGTCAAGATATTGCCTCTTGTATGACTTAGACCCCGTTCTCATTCACTTCGTTGGAGCGGTCTAACTAAGACCCGTTCCTCAGGAGCGGTTCTTAGGTGAGTGAGAACGGTCAAAGTGGTCCAGGAAGTGGACTTCTGGACGCTCAGAAGACCACCTCGGAGGTGGTCTTGAGGAACGGGTCTTATTAAGAGCGGTTTGGAGCGCTCTAACGTGCAGTGAGAAGGCGTACTTTGAACGGAAGTGGTCTAGTGACGTTGCACGAAACATGTAGTACGGTACATACGCTTAGTATTCCGCGCGCAAAAAATTTACCCGCTGACCTGAGCTGCCATAGCAACAAGACCACTTTGACTCGTGGAGCGGTTTGAGCCATAAAAAACTGCTCGGAGTGTGAACCCTCGCAAACCGTTCCTCAAGACCCGTTCCTCTGGAGCGGTCTAACTAAGACCACTTTCAAAGTGAGTGAGAACGGGGTCTTAGCCTACATGTGATATCCATTCATAGTGGTTCCTAACATTTTGCAAGTCAAATTTGGAAAGATGACATCATTTCACCCCCATTAGCCAATTCATACTAAAGGAAACTCTTAAACAGAAACGTCGTTGAAAGAATCATCATTTTGCGAAAGGAGCATACAGACTAAAAAGGAACACCGTTTAAAGAAACATTGTAAAGAAACAAATTTTGAAGAGGTCAGTTGACAAGACAGCTGGCCAGTCCTTAGAATGCGCTTGTGATAAGCCCTGCCCAATTATTGTGTACGGTTTTTGTACATTACAACGTTTAGAACAGAGCAGAATGCTGGTTCTTTATTGAGTTTTCATTCAAAATGATGCTCAAACAGGCGTTTCGCTATTTGACATTTCATTATAGTTTACAATGTTTCCTTGTATGGCATTCAGACGAGGGAACATTTAAATACTTATCGTATAGCTGTCCGATTCTCGTATAATTATTAAATGAATCCTGCTAGTCTGAATGTGGGCAAGTCAAGAATGTTTTATACTAGCTAGGTTCATTTGACAGTACGTAAAGTTTAAGTTTAGCTTGCAGTTTGAAATTTTAAAAACTATCTTGTATTTAAAGACCATGAGGATGCACTTAGTTATTAATAGTTATTAGTTATAGTTCATTTATAACTGCTTGCCTTGTGCTTTTAGTTCAAAACCTTGAGCAGTCATTTTGGTGCAGTTTGAATGTGTGTTGTTAAGTGGGTCATTGTTTAAAATTTCAAGGTTTGCCAAACTCTAAGTTAAAAACTACTGAGTTCCTGTGGGAACATAGCTATATTCATTTTGCCCAAATCAACAGGTGACATGGCATTTACTTGTTGACTACTTACACTGAATTCTCTCATCACCATAGGCTCAATACAGGGACCTCCCAGTTCATGTTTACAATGGGGTAAAATGGGGAAAAGAAATTCATGTTTCTTAGTGCCTAAGATGATCATTCATCTGACAAAAGAGAGAGGGAAGAGAGAGGGAAAAGAAAACACAATAAAGACTCAGGGTTAACTATTAAAGAAATTGTTATCGTATGAGAAGGACACAGCTCTAATCACTTCTTTCTCAAACAGGTTCCTTTTATATTCAAGAGAGAAATAGATCATCTTGAAATGCCGCTGTTTGTTATATGTCACATGTATGCTCCTTTCACTAGCATTTATTTATTTAAAAGAAGAGTTAAAAGGGCCACAAGGCTTTATATACTTTGGAACACCTGGCACAACACGTGATAAGTCATACAAACTTATATGGATCTGAATATAATGCTATGCACATAGAAACATACTTAGAATACAGATTTGTAAACAAAAGTTTGTATGACTTATCACGTGTTGTGCCAGGTATTCCAAAGTCTTCTTTGTTCTATATGAAAACAAATGCTATTACCTATATCTGTCGAAATACCTATGTATACTGTAAATTATAAATTGTGTTTGTTAAATGCAAATGTTGGCAAAACACTTGATAGGTAAACAAACACATTGAACAATGGAATCAGATAGTGATGTAGGCAGGCTCTTTGATTGCACGTAATTGTAGATAAGTGATCTAATATTATTATGATATCATTGTTATTGCACTATTATAACTAAGTAAAAATAAATGAGGCAGTGTTTTCTCCTTATTTTTTTATTATTGGTAGAATTGGGAGAGAAAAATTAGAATTTATTGCCAGAAGGACAGTTTTATGGCATTCTCACAATGATCTAGCATGCACTAGATTATGCTGTCTTTTGTAATGAGAATAGGGCCTTAGATATCAGGGGAATTTCCAAGACTTCCAGAAAGGTAGGAAAGGGTGAAATGTATGAAAAAGTGAAAGTGAAAGTCTTTCATTCAAATGTGGGGGGGGGGGATACCTGCCAGTGATTTGGGGCAGGCTATCCTACTTGGTTATCACATCCCACTCTTTACATTATTACCAACCTTAAATCCACTTATGTATCATGACTTTTTCTTGAGAATTACTATATAGATCTTATAACAAAAAATACATTTGTTTTGTAAATTTATGAACGGAGGATTTTCAGCCTGTGCTGCTTAGAGGCCGTTCCCACCCATTGTACTATGCTTTACCTTTTCTACAACACACAATAGTTAAAAAATGATCAATTGATTTCATATTGAATGAATCATCCTTAAATAAGCTGACATTTATTACTGATTCAGCATTCCCACAACTAGATTTACATGTATGTCTATATTACTGAGTCGATTCAGTGAGACATTCGTGTTTGTGAAATTAGGCACAGTAGCTTACATTTGTATAGGTATCATTTGGTTTAGATAATTTTAATGGAACTCACCACCTCCCTTATCTCAAAGCATGTTTCTTCAGGGATTATTTTAAGTTTTCAAGGAAAGAAATTGTCCTGAAGAAGGAGAGTAAAAGTGAGACTTTACAAAATAAATACTGGTAGGAGTGATAGACAAGAAACATACTGGTAGACAAAGATAGAAGGGCAAGTGAGAGACACAGAGAGTGAGGATAGAAGAGTAAATAGATAGAAAGAGAGCAAGAAACAAGAAATAAGCATTAGAATGAAAGAGAACAAGAGAGAGAGAGAGAGAGAGAGAGAGAGAGAGGGGGGGAGGGATAGAGGGAGGGGAAATTCACCAAAACGATAACAGAAATGCCCACAAAACTGACAGACGATGGTGTGGCTTTGTGTCAAAGTGCCTGTCAACATGTCACTGTCTGTTTGTCAGCTGTTGCCATTCATGTTTGCTCGTTGGCCATTTTAGATCAGGCATAGGGGATCAATGTAGGGATCATATTGTCACATGACATCGTATATCGTGCTGTATGCAGCAGTTGTTCTTCACCCATCAGTGAGGGTGATTGTCTGCTTGATTATGCGATTCCATTGTACGATAATTTACTTGGCTTTTAAACTCAGAGACGATCATTGACCCTAAATTGGATATCATGTACATGGAAAATTATTCTCTCCTGTATTTTTGTCCCTTTTGAGAAGAACTTTATAAACTAAACAGTGTAGAATGACATTAAATGTTAGAACATGGATAAGTATTCCCACGGTTATAATGAATTGAAATTGATTTTAATAGCTGTAAATATTTGTTTTCCTTCGTTTAAGTTTTTTCCAGTAATTTCCAAGTCTAAAATTATCACCATATAATGCATATATAATCATATTAATACCAATGTCATGAACTGAATTGAAAATAAATGCAAACAATCATTGTAAGTAACCTTGCAATGTATTTTACAACGTACTCTACGGACATCTTCCTGTTTTTTCAATATCATTTAAAACAATTCAGATCATGCATCAAGAAAACATACAAATTGTGGTGATATCATCTAAATGGAATAGACCGTTTTTTTTTTCTCTAGGGGCCTGAATGAATGAATGAACAACAATACTCGGAATCCAGTCTGCCTACAGTACGTGTTGCTATGTCAGGGAAGGCCCGGGCAAGCTTTCAGGTTGTCGAGAACAACCTTTGTTTAAAAAGTATGCATAAAATATGAATATGTTAGTAAACCGGTCTATTCATTAGACATCTTTACTTCTTTTTAAATTGTGTGAACCAAACCTGACTCTACAGCCATGAGCTTCATCAGTTTTAAAATTTATCAAGATTATTCAGACTTTTAATTTGATAATGAGTCACTGGTCAAGAGTTATTGGTCTAAGGTCACTGGACAAATTTCCTGTCCAGTTATAGTTGTCCACTTGTCCCCATCATGCCCACCTTAGCTGACCTTTGGGAATAGAACAGTTGAGGAATGACCTACATGTAGGGGGTTGGGGTTCACCACACATGTCATAAAGCCTGATAAACTATTGATTTGCTAATTTTTGTAATGTACGCTTTCATGAAATGAGAGCAGAATAACCTAGGTAACTACCATAAAATATCTGTATTCATATCAGAATATGTTCATGCCTTATCATTTTCATAATTTCATCAAGTTAAATGTTGTATTGTTTTATGTCAATTATGTCTACATATATGTCTATACTTAGCTACTGGTCTCTCCATGTGTACAGGGGTTTCAAGCTCAATCTGAGTAGACTTACTTGAATATCCTTGGAAATTAAAACCTTGATACCCTTAAAGTCAATTGGCCTTTCAAAGCACATTTCATCCTGTAATCAGTTAATCAACCATGATTCTATAGCATTCTAAAATACCTACATGTATTGGTGAGATATCATTTAATGTCTCATTGTATCCTTATACTCCATTCATACAACAAGACCAACACCAGACTCATGGCAGGCAGACTAAACAAACAATCGCATTACTCCCAATGGTCAAGAATCAGGTTGAAGTAGTTAGGAGTCAGTTTTGTTTTGTGTGTTAGGTATCAATTGCAGATTCAGCTCCCAGTGAAAAATGTTCTGCAAAAAGCTAGTCTACATGTTCAAATTATACCTTGTCTGCCATATAAGTGGATTTGCCTGTCAAAGCATACTTCATCCTGTTATTATGATTACTACATTGTCCTTAACTCCAGTCATGTAATGTTAATGCCTCACATCAGCTCATATTACATATTGTCTGTTTGGTGCCAGAAGGGCCTTAAATCGTATTATACTTAACATAGAGTTACATATACCACCCTTCTGTTTCTCAACAGACGATATAGGGATCATGTGTATGCCTTTCCTTTAAAGATACTATGTCCCTTTTGCAGCCAACATCAAATTCTGTAGAACTTTGCAGGAATTATGAATATGTCCTGTATGTCCTATCTGTGAAATTTAAATGTTAGCAGTGTCCTAATATTCAAATTATGCAAGGAAACCCGTTTACTTGCTAGACTTCACTGTCAGACACTATTGAGTGACTGACTGGCTTTTTCATCTTTGGTAATAACATACATAAAATGAGCTGTAAAGGGTACATGAGCATTTGTCTACATCAATAACCCACTTCTTGTAATGGCCAAAATTAAACTGATTGAATCTTTGCGCAGCATAAAACGTACGACCATTCGGTACAATGGTCTGAAAAATCAGACTATTACTTACTGGCTCTATAGCTCCTAAGTCGATTCGACAACTAATAGTCGTTATTTTCCCACTTAAAGACATTTTCAAGCCCCTTTTTTTAGGGAAGTTCTAAATTACTATTGTCTTTCAAATGCCGTTGGAATTTAACCTTTTCATTTTTGGGGCCTGCAAATGGGACATAGTACCTTTAAATGTTGAACTGCAAAAGGTCCAATGTTTATTGAACTGGTTTCTCCATGCATGCAGGGGTAATTCTGTGTCTATGAAGGAAATCTATGTGACAATTTGGTGCAGGTCAAAGTACATTGTAGATGTACCCTTGAAATATGCCCTGACATCCATTAACGTGAATTCGCCTGTCAAAGCATACTCCATCCTGTTGTTTCACTATGGTTCTCTTGTATCCTGAACCTCAACCAAGTCTTACCATTGCCACGTCATCTGTAAAAAAAAAGTTCCAATATGTATTGAGCAGGGCCAATATTCATAAAAACTTCCAACTCGACATAAACTTCCAGTGCAAAAAAAGCTTCCAGTGCTGCACAAAGAATTATGTATATTAACCATTCAGACTAATTACTTATTTTCCATGTATTCCACCCATGTCTACTTCACCAGACGGCAAACAATGGCTAGTTCCCAACTAGTTGCACAAGTTGGCTTTTCCATAGTTGGTAACTAGGGATTTTAGTTGGCTACGAGGGCGTAGTTGGCTACTAGGGCATAGTTGGCAACTAGCTTAGTTAAGTTTAATTAATATGGATTATGGGCCCTAAAGGCTTCATGGTCTCTTCTTGCATACAGGGGTTCATGCCCATGTCTATTCCCATGTAAATGAGTACCCTTCAATCAGGCCTTGAAACCACTGTGAATTCGTTGACCTGTCAAAGCATACTGCATCCTGTTGTCATCTGAATCTGATTCAGAAAATAATGTGCATTAAATAATCAAATAGTACAATTGAAAATGCTGTTGCACGTTAGCCTTGAATACAAGGATTTTGAATGTTAACTATGGATGATGGTTCAGAATTCCCATCTGTAAGTGGTTTTGTAAGGAATGAATATTTGTGTGAACTTCTGGTTAAACAAATAAGAGGATGAAGCAGGTGTCGCACTGGAACGGAAAGGTACCCTTCATGAGCTTTGAAGAAGGTAGTTAGTCTAGCAAATCTCCTTTCAGCGAGTGTACTCAATCCAAGATCTGTCTTGTTCCTTCCACCCAGGACAGGACCTATTCCAGTTCCAGTTCCAGTTCCAACATGGAAGTAACACTATTCTTTGCCTGCCATAGTCATTCTTGACAAAAAAATTATTCCATGGTTCTTAAGATGCATTGAACAATGATATCTTACCATATTCCTGATTGCATGTAATCTCATTTCTGAAATGTTCCAATGTGTATTGAGCTGGTCTCTTCATGCATGCAGGGGTTTGAAGCCCAGGTCTGTGTACTTGGATGTCCTTCCGTTATGTCTTGACACCCCTGTAAGTAAAGTGACCTGTCAAAGCATACTTCATCCTGTTATTATTATTATTACATCGTCTCTTCTTATATTTCTCTTTCTCTGCCCCATTATCTCAGTCTATATCTCCTAACTATAATCATGATTTGTAGAAATATCACAAAATGCATCAGACTTTACCACAGTGTGTGTGGTGTTTCAAGTTTTAGGAGGGATAACGATGGGGTATGAGTACTGACCAAGAATTGCATGGGGGGGGGGCACTCTCAAGGCATAGTTGATAACTGATAAAATATAGATTTAAGTTTGTCTTGGGTGTGACCCTATACTTATTTACATTTTCAGAAGAAAAAAGTTTTCTCTCTCTCTCACCTTTTTTCTCTCTTCCTCTCCTCCCCCATCTCTTTCTTTCTCTCTCTCTCTCTCTCTCTCCCCCTCTCTCTCTTCCTTTTTTCCCTGCCTCCATCTCCCTCTCTTCCCCTTTCTTCCCCTTTCTCTCTTCCTCCTTCTCTCTCACACTCCCCTCTCTCTTCCTCCCCCTCTCTATCTTTATCTCTATGGGTGCGTTTATCGGGTCTTGCCATCAGATATGTACATATCGAACCCCACTATCGAACCCCACTATCGAACCCCACTATACGAACGTGATTCTCGGGATGTCGCGTTTATCGTCTCTTCACGATTCAAAATAAAGGCCTTGTCTCTGCCCAGCTGCTTTGCGCCGTTTGACCTTGGAAGCAGATTAGCCTGGGAAGGTCCATAGAGCTATATGGGAAGGTCCGATTTGTATGTGGGGTTCAAAACAGCTTTGCGTTTATCGTGTCTCAGAAACGTGATTCTGGCTGTATGTCACATTCAAACGCACCTTTTCGGGGTTACAATATGCCCATATCTAAAGACGTTTGAAATAGGGCTTTGCGTTTATCGCCTTAAAAATTTGCCTGAAAGACGTTTGAAAACGCTGATTCTAGGCAAAAATTTGGTCGATAAATGCGACCTATGATTCCATCTTTCTTTCACTTTCTCTCCATTTCAGTCTTATTAATCATCATTACAGTTGATCATTATCATACACTGTAATTATGAAAATATCAATAAAAATTTCCCCCAAAATAAAGATGTGAGAAGTTTTAGCATTGTACTGAACTTGCAATAACCTTAAGGTAAATTTATGATACTGTACAACAGTGATGTGTTTATTTCCCCCATTTTGTGGACTCTTTTCCCCCTTTATTTCCGGATCAATTTAAACTCGAGATGAACCCTATTGAACGTGACTAATATTGACATGTTGATGCAAGTGCGTGTCAAATGTGAAGATCTCTAAAATAGAAATGTGCCATTTATTTTGGGTGTTTTATATATTATAATATAATCTTCCTACCAGGTACCCATTCAAAACAACTAGTTCAACAGAGACAATAGGCAAAATGCCTTTGTCTTTGGGCCTCAGCATATCAAACCCACATCCACAGGATGACAAAGTCCACTCACACTACATGATTGGAACGTGATCTGATTTCACAATATCCTGAGATATGAAAATTTAACCAAGTAGACTGTTTGGTATTGGGGTACCTATAAGCCTTTTGAAGAATGAGATTGTAATTGCAGGGTAATGTAGGCCCTTGAGGGGGAGAAAGCTAGGTCCCAATCGAATGTGAATTGTAGTAGTCAGACCAGTTGCAAGACTGTCCATGATTTGAGGCTGATTTGGCATGTATATAATTCAAATTCAAATTCAAATGTATTGAATAGAATCCACTTTCTTTTTTAATTACAAAGGGTAACAAAAATCATAATTATTGTGTGATAAAGATAACACTGTCCAGACTCGGCCTTCTAGCTTTCACTTCTTACCAGGTACCGACATTATCTAACCTCTGCTTTACTTCACATATGCTATCCATCACATTTCCATTTTTAGATTGTTCAGGACAGTAAATAATGAATGAAGGCTTTTATGTCATGGATGTTGTTGATACAGTCCTTTGTCATTTCTTCCTAAGGAAGTACCGCAGAAAGGTATATTTGGACATTGAAGAGGAGTCCTTCTGGTCATTGACCTTTTTTGTGGCAATCAGGGCAATCCTGTGTCATAAAACTTGTGATCAATAAAAACTGCAACAATTCTACCATGATATTGCTCACAACCAATCAAATGGCAATGATTTCAGTAGCTTATATATATATCAGGCTTTACACTAACAGGCACCTGGGACATATGGGTGCTCCAAATCAAAGTAAGCACCCCTGAAATGTCCACAATTTTAGCATAGGGCTCATGCCTACAGAATAAAAAAGTTAAATATGCTCTTTGTGGGTTAATGGACTGTAGTCAGACTGGTGTCTGAATCCCAACCTTAGTAGCTAATGTTCTTTGGCAAGACACTAATCCATACTTTCTTTTCGCTAGACCCTGGAGTAAAAAAATAGGGTCCTAGTAGAATGAGAAAGATAAAGGGACCTTGGAAACAAAGCTGCGTGATGCCTTTCAGAAGAAGAGTCTCTTTCAATCAGGGAGTGTGAGCCTTCATAAACAGTTAACTGATAAATGTTTTCGCATTGATTACTAAACATAAGTAATAATCCCAAAGGCATTATGAAATCATGAAGTCCACTTCACAAGCTATTTTATACATCAAATTTAATTTTGAGAAACTTGCAAATTAAAATGAGACCATTATGTGCAGGTCCTGGATACGTTTCTGCAACCCGTATTAGTTTGCAATCATTTTTTTAGATGTACAGGGGCGGTTACGTGCAATGTGTCCCATACGTCATATGACTTTTATCCATTTATTCATTTTATTTTTATTTTTCATTTTTTAATTTTATTTCTTCTATTTTATTTTACTTAATCCAATAATGAAAATATATATCTCAGTATTACCATTAACTAATGCGTGGCTGTAGTATCACTCTTATCATTCAGTGGTAATATATCTAGAGAATTTTCTTTTTCTTTTGTAAGATAAATGGAAAAAGACGAATGTTCTGTGGGACATACTGCACGGAATCGCCCACAAAGACCCTTGAAACACTTTTTCATGTAGACACCACAAAATATCTTTGAAAATACCCTTGAACGCTTGAATAATAAAAAATGTTTGATTTTTTCTCCCCAGTGAGGTATAGCTAGTTTCAATCTCTTAAAAATTCTGTTTCAACTTTAAAAGTCTTTGTCCAACTTCCAAAATACCTTTAATTTGAACTCACATGTGTTATGCATACAACACAAACAAATCCAAGTTGTGCTTTCTAGTTTATACAGCTGCTACCCAGAACAAATCATCATTTACTTCTAGCCAAACTTGAAGCATTTATCAAGGTCCTTTCTTAAATGTATAATCATTTCCAGCTCTCCAAGTCGCCTAGAGCCTTACTCCTGTTCAGATTAGCCAAATTGTATGAAAACCATGTAGCCGTACAATAAATAATCAGAATGTTGGGTAATGAAATGTTGTATAATGAAACATTGTATGACAAAACATTGTGTAACAAAAGGGATGGAGGACATAAACCAACAATTAACATAGAGTTGTATGGTGTCAGCTGACCTCCTCAAATTAGTTATATGATATAGCTTTATATGATACTCTTTTCAAGTGCCCCTATCGCTACACGATGATTCTTTATACCACGTTTCTTTATACCACGTTTCTTGATACTAATTCTTTGTCAATATCCTCGAGTCTGAACAGTCTTTTGCAGATGTATACCCTTCAGAAAACAAGGCAGGCCTTTGAATGAATCCCTGGAGGAAACATGAGTGACAGTCAGGTAAATAGGACCTGACAGCTTCCAGGGTTCTGAGGGTTTCCAAGGGTCCTGGGGACTATCGTCTAAAAATAATGATATTATAGGCAGCAGAATGAAGGCGAGGGAGGACTCATCATGGCCCAGCATTTAATCCTGAGCAATGTCAGGGTGGCATCAGGCCTATTTCTTGGGCATGTTCATGTGACAAGATAATATATTTTGGAAGAACTGTGTTTAACTTAGTTAACTCATTCCAGCAGTGTTTGCCTCAAAATCTCTGTCTATTCAAAACCAATTAATATCTTGCAAACAGATATCAGCTTTAAGTCTTTAATTTGCATAATGATTCTAATCTTAAAAAGTGTTCCTACCTTTCTGAAGGGACAGTTTTAAGTTGGGATATACATACAGGTCTCACTTTGGCTTGTATATCTCTGACAAATTTGCCCCACTTTAAAGGTAAAAACCAGTTTTGGAAACGCCCCCCTCTCAAAAAATGAAATTGAAGCTCTTAATACCAATCATGTGAAAGAATATGTTTTGACTAATACGTAATGATACAAATTTTGCCGGGAAACCGCCTACTAATTGATATATTTGGTAAATTATTATATCTATTTGGACCAAATAGATATCGTGCACGTGTCGCGCACGTGTCGCGTAGTCCCATATACATCTTTCTGTGTACAGTGCTTGTAACTTTACCAAGACTGGGTCAAATTTCTTATCATTTTGATGATTCCAGAACCTTGCAGTACACACCAATACTTATGTGCTAGATGATCAACCTTTTCTGATCGATTCCACAACGTTTCTTTCACAATGCAATCGCATGTCCAGAACTGGTCTTTATCTTTAAAGAGGACTAAAAGGTTTATAAAGTACAAAAAATAATTCTTAAATTCATGGAAGTTACCCTCCCTGCTTTCCTATTTATCCTAAAAGATGTTTTCTGTGATGTAGGGATATACCTGCTATTTGAACGCGGATATGAACTAGAACCGTTTGTTCACACTATGTATTTTCTAGAACATAGTTTTCTCAGACTTGGCAGTGGTGTTAACTCATCTGTTTCTTTTGGAGGCCAAGTTCACCTACATGTTCAAGCGGGCCACACAGGCAGGCTGTTGATTAGAGACATTGAACAGCTATTCCAATAGGGAGTACCTGGTGAGGTAGGTACACAGGTTGGTTTTAATCCTTCACAGGTGACCAAGACTGGCTCGTTCACTAATGATAAAGGAAACCAACCGCAGCCTTTCTTATGTGTACATGAATGACAAGTAGAGATGAAAGAAAGTAGCTGCACACAACTATACTTGCTGTCTGTGTGTTATAAAATACAGGGATGTGAAGGGTATTATGTTTTTAATTGTTTTATTTTTTAGAAATACCCGCTGCGGTTTTCAATATCATATGTTCTTACGACCTTAGTTGCAAGCATAATCTCAAACAAACCTGTACTGTACAATCCTATATTCTCACATACAGATATCTACACAGATGATTCAGACACAGACATTTTCATGAGCTGCATTGTTCATACCGGTACATGAGGAAGAAATGCAAGGGGAGAGTGTACATGGGACGTGGGTGCTATCATCTTGTCATGATCATAACTATCTTTCTCTAGCTCCCATTTTTTTTTTTGGGGGGGGGCATGTTCCTCCAGTGCCTCCATAGCTACGCCACTGTCTCTGATACCAGAATACTGAGTGTAAGACAGCAGTAGAAAGCGTCCATTGTTGTTGCCCTAATTTTGCTATTCTTGTTTACCAGTTCCTGCTGTAGTTGCTGTTTGTCAAAGGTAATATGAACTTTGCTATTTCATCTCCTCTCAAAAATGAATGTAATGCAAGCACCTAAGCAGTATCTGTAAGAACACCCTAGCCTAGCTATTCACGACCACATTATACAACAATCAGTGTAAAAATATCCATACGTAACAACCTCCAATGTAATTCTTGAAGGCTGTATTTTTCCCACCCCAAGGGATTTATTGATCTTGTTTTCCCTTGCGGTAGCTGTGGGTTTTTCGCAGGAAATTGAGAGGAAATTATTCACACCTTAAATATGAAGAATGCGTGGTGGCTTAACGCAGACTTAAGACCACAACACCTTGATATTGCAGGAAGATAAAATATTGTTTCCTGCAAGTTGAGATGAGTATCAACCATTTCATTCGTAGATTGTTGGTAGAAGGCCAGATCGGCATTAAATCTGTCCAAAGTCTTACTGGTTATGAGCGTCAAGGCCGTGCACAATAATTTTATCATATAATGCAGAGTTCGTGTGAGCCAGATGGGTGTTAGTGTTAACTCTATCATTTTACACAGAGTTGTTAAATGCTTCTTATTGTGGGAGGTGCTCAAAAGTAGACTAAATGGTTCCCATTTCTAACCACCCGATCAGTGTCATTACTAGAGAAAAAAGAAAGAAAAGAAAAGAAAAAAAAAATATTGCTACAGTGATGACACAACAAATCTCTATTCACACGGTAGAGGTTTAAAACTGTCTATTAATGGGGCAGTTTGGGCACTCCCCAAGTAATTTAAAATAAAGAATGAAATGAAAATTACATTTTGTTGGGTGGGAAAATATAAAGTCAAATTTATCATCAGCAGTGTTCTTGAAAACAGTGATGATAATGTTAACTTGTTGACTACTGAATTCTCCCATTCAGTTGGCTTAATAAAGGGAGCACCCAGTTCTTTAGACAGTGTGCTAAGTTCATAATATGAAGCCAAATCATAAACTTCAGGAAGACAACTTAGGTTGGGACAAGGAATCCATTTATCCACCAAAAAAGGACAGAAAATCACAGTCGAAAAGAAAAACATCAGTCCTCTCTCAAGCTCATGATGAGATTTAAAAGTGATATTTTGTATAAAATTTACAATCCTCTGTATAGAATATCAAGTGTCATTTAATCTAAAGATTAGCATAGGCTACAACTAAAATTAACATAATTTATATCAAGGGGAGGATGTAGTCCATTATCAAAGGAAAACCACAGTCATGGTCACGGCTATGGATTTGACCAAAATATGTTATTTTTGTCAATATTAAATAATTTTTTAGATTTAGTTAAATGGATCAATAACATCAAAATATTTTGATTCATCATATTGGTCAGAAAAAAGGAGTCTTTGAAAATAAATTTGTTTTAGTTTGAAATTCTACAATTTTAAATAGACCATGAGAAGCAATGTATAAACTGTAATTAGGAACACTACTAAAATGGACATACCGGTAGTGTAAGTTCTTGTTCAATCTTGGAGTATTTAGGTGAATAGAAGAAAGTTGTGCCAATGAAAAAGATTGAAGAAAAAACATGGGTTCAGTGAAAAAATATGGCTGTGTAAGACCTGGATTTTGGAAGGGGCACTGTTCAAAAAAAAATCTGTGACAAGAAAATAAAAAAAGAGTTATCAACATTTTCATTTGTGGTTTGGATCTAGACTTGTGAATTTAAAAATTTAATAAGGGGCACATTTTCTATTTTTTGCAATTAAGGAATGCCAGGTGGGTTTTGAAAACATGGAGGGGGCATGGGCCGGATTGGGCCCACCGTTCCCTTTCGATCCACTAGTTGTCCATGCACTATCCTAGAAATATAAAACAATAAGTAGAAGACCAAGCTCTACCCCAACAAAACAGCTCTGTGACACACCTCTGTTATGAATTATCAGGCCCTTCTTAAAATGTCAACAAATAAACTATTGGAAAGTCAGGGTCTGTTTTTATCATGCTTCAGGCTTTGACGAGGGCTTCCTCCCTTGTGGACCATAGATGTCCAGTCATCATCTTGATTTTCTCTTTGACCCTGTTCTCACTCACTTTGAAAGTGGTCTTAGTTAGACCGCTCCAGAGGAAAGGGTCTTGAGGAACGGTTTGCGAGCGTTCACACTCCGAGCAGTTTTTTATGGCTCAAACCGCTCCACGAGTCAAAGTGGTCTTGTTGCTATGGCAGCTCAGGTCAGCGGGTCAATTTTTTTGCACGCGGAATACAAACCGTATGTACCGTACCACATGTTTCGCGCGGAACGTCACTAGCTCACTTCCGTTCAAAGTACGCTTCCGTTCACATTGCGCATTAGAGCGGTCCAAACCGCTCTTAATAAGACCCGTTCCTCAAGACCACCTCTCGAGGTGGTCTTCTGGAGCGGTCCAGAAGTCCACTTCCTGGACCACTTTGACCGTTCTCACTCACCGTAGACCCCGTTCTCACTCACTTTGAAAGTGGTCTTAGTTAGACCGCTCCAGAGGAACGGGTCTTGAGGAACGGTTTGCGAGGGTTCACACTCCGAGCAGTTTTTTATGGCTCAAACCGCTCCACGAGTCAAAGTGGTCTTGTTGCTATGGCAGCTCAGGTCAGCGGGTAAATTTTTTCGCGAATACTAAGCGTATGTACCGTACTACATGTTTCGCGCAACGTCACTAGACCACTTCCGTTCAAAGTACGCTTCCGTTCACACTCGCACGTTAGAGCGCTCCAAACCGCTCTTAATAAGACCCGTTCCTCAAGACCACCTCCCGAGGTGGTCTTCTGAAGCGGTCCAGAAGTCCACTTCCTGGACCACTTTGACCGTTCTCACTCACCTAAGAACCGCTCCTGAGGAACGGGTCTTAGTTAGACCGCTCCAACGAATTGAATGAGAACGGGGTCTAAGAACCGCTCCTGAGGAACGGGTCTTAGTTAGACCGCTCCAACGAAGTGAATGAGAACGGGGTCTTTGAGTTGGGCAATCATGACTAACCGCTTAGTAATAGGAGCTACAAATAATTCTTTTAAGAAACAGAGATATGTTTAGATTGAGCTCCGTGTTCCCATCGGTGCCCAAAAAGGAAGACTCGCAACATTCTTCATTGATGAATGGATTTTCTCACGTCCTGTTTCGTCTAAAGCACAATGTGTGTTCATCGATACCCGAAATCTGTGTTGTGTATTATGCTAAGCTGGGGAGACTCAAATAGCCATCTTGGATAGGAATTAGAAAACTAAAGAAATTATCTGCTTTTTCTTTTTCTTCTAAAATGCCATGGAAGATCCACTAAGGAATATGAATTACACTTAAGAGCATTCTGATTTTTTGAGTTATTAATATTTTGATAACTACATTTTCTTAAAGCCCAAGTCCACTCCAAAAATAACTTACTTTCAATAGAACCAGAAAAATCAGACAAACCAATCAAAAAAAGTTTGAGCAAAATCGGATAACTAATAAGAAAGTTATGAATTTTTAAAGACATGAACAACTTTGAAAATCACTACACAAATTGGCAACTCACTCATGAGTCTGTGACCTATGGCCCTCACTATCCACTAATTATTATCCCCTCGCCGACGAAGTCGGAGGGGATATAGAAACGCCACTGTCCGTCCTTCCTTTCTTCCTTCCATGCGTCCGTGCGTCTGTCCGTTCGTAACAAATGTGGTTTCCGATCAATAACTTCAGTAATGTTTGACGGATTTTAATGAAGTTTGATATGAAGGTTCATGGTATCAAAATACAGCCTAGGTTCGATTTCGGAGTATGTAGGTCAAAGGTCAAAGGTCATAGCTCATTAAATATGCAAAAACACCTAATTATATATGTGAAAATGTGGTTAACTTCCTTGCCTAGTAATATAATATTATAGTCTAATGGAGGTAACTTGTTCTGACATATATAGGCCATTTGTACCCTGCGAGGCCGGGGGGTGCTACGCTTTGCGTTGACTTTTCTAGTTTTCTTTATATTGATAATATAGATTTCCTATTTTCACCCTAAGAATCTTATTTCTTCACACCAGCATCCAAGTTAGATTGTTAGTAATATGTTTTTGTGTGGATGCACAAATAAAGAGTAATTTTGTCCAGTTAAATCATGAAAAAATTGAATTTTGATAAACTATTTATATAAAAATCAATAATTATGAAATACAATATTCAGAAAATAGTATCAATTCTTCAAAATTCATAAAAAAATTTGGGAAATGTCATGCACGCAATATGATACAAATCATATAACCTGGGCAAAGGCATGGGGAAATCAAGTTTTGGGAGAACAAAAGGGAAATTAATGGGATAAAACTATATAAAGCAATTGATAAGTTGTGAGGACATGACGTCACAAACTGATAACCATCTTGGCAATTTGTGTCGTGATTCTCATTGTTCCATAGTTTTACATACTTTTTCAAAAATTCATAACTTTCTTATTAGTTATCCGATTTTGCTCAAACTTTTTTTGATTGGTTTGTCTGATTTTTCTGCTTTTATTGAAAGTAAGTTATTTTTGGAGTGGACTTGCCCTTTAATGATGGTCAGAGTTGTATTGTTTACCTCAATTTAAATTTGTTTTAGTTTGAGATTCTACAATTTAAAAAAGACCATGAAATGAGAGGCAATTAATTTTTTTTAAAGAAATGTTCATGTGCATCAGTGGAGCACCAGGAGTGTCAAGTGTGACAGACATATTATATGAGTGCTATTATTGGTATGTGCTGCAAAGTATGGCATGTAGTGACATTAGCACTAGCAGTAGCAGAAGGGAGATTTGAAATATCTTTACAATTGTTATTGAAAGTAATTTCTTCAACCAGTGAACCTACTTTCTCTGTTCAAAGTTTTATATTACCAGCACCTTGAGCCTCTTTCTAAGCTAATGCATATCAAGCCTGATGCATTATGGGATATCATCAGTCTTGTTTCTGCCAAAAGGCAAACCTTATCTTTTTAATGAGTCACTGGTTTGGGAAAACCATTTCCTCCATTGTTTTATCAAGAGGATCTGTCAGGTGCCAACCGTGCCTTATTTCTGGTAGAACATTTGATACATTTTACATTATCTTGTATTACACTGGTTTCAGTCTTTAAAAAGTGTTGAACAATTTTATGTCAAGATGAATTAATCTTTTTAAAGTGTTCATTTGTGTCGTGTCGGACGAAGCATAATCAGGCTTTACTTGGGGGCATCATACCTTGCATGAAGAGACTTGAACTACATTAAATGACACTCTGTTTTGTAATGACTTGATAAGTGAGAGAGAGAGAGAGAGAGAGAGAGAGAGAGAAAAGAAAACTTGAAGGGGAGGGGTGCTAATTTTATACAAGTATTGATGGGTGGAAAGCGTTGTTGATGAGCATTGTGTTTGGATAGAGATATATGGACTTCAAAACCCACTCTAAAATCAGCGAGTGGGAGGGTAAAGGAGATCAGGAAAGTGAGGTGCAAGGGAGAGAAGGGGTAGAGAGCAGAGAGAGAGAGAGAGAGGGGGGGGGGTGGAGAATAGAAAAGGGTGGGTGTATCAGGGCATATTCAAGAGAGCGGTGTGCTCTCCCTTCTCAATCTCAGGAAACTTGCATATCCTGTTGTAATTTTGCTTGTGGTCTCTAGAAAATGGACCGTCATTACCCCCTCCCCCTCCTGTATATAAGCCCTGGATAGCCACTCAATCACCACAATTTCTACCTAGCCTTGACTTGCTAATTCAATATATATATGAAGCCCATTTTATGACAAAATAACACTTTCATACTGTCAACTACCCAGTGAAGATGTATGTTCCTTTTTAACAAGTCTTACAGTTGACAAGATTTCCAGGAGAAATATGCCCAAATTATGGCACAATTTTTTATTCTTTTTTTGGTGGGGTGTGTATGTAAATTGTGGGATTTTCTTAATCAAACCTTGTAATGGTTAAATGAATGTGCCCATCCAAGTGTGAATATGCAAAACTTGATCTTAATTGAGGTTGGTAGAGTATTAATTTTCCTTTAATTTGATATATAATATATACCGGTATATTATAGGCGTGAAGAAAATGGTCTAGGAACGTGAGACGTAGCTGTACTTTACAATTTTATTACGAGCTTTCGGCTTCTTCAGGTTCTGAAGTGCAAACACATACAGAACACATACGGGGAATACCCGTTGTCATGTCAGAGTTGAGAATTCTCACACTAATATATATATTATATATATATATTTTGTTATATTTTATTGACTGTTTATTTGAAATTTTGAACAATTCCACTTTCCTTTTTTGTTGTTGCTGAGTACATATTCTCTAATAAAGGCAGATCGGCTGAGTGATTTTGCACCCAGCCATTGATAAGTTAGTAGAAGTGGAATCGTGTTTTGTGCTGTGTTGAAGCTAATTTTGTAGACCTGCGTTATTAAAGTTGGATTACTAGATTTCAAATGGATTACATGCTTAGTGGAAATTTAACCACAGAAAAAAATAGAACTCGGCACCCCTCCCACTCAGCCATGCGTTCAGGGCATGTTCGTGTTTCCCTTAAAGGTCATGTACAGTTTTGGAAAGTACTTTTTAAAAATGTGGTCAGATTTCTTTGATTTTTAATTGATGAATAGCATGAAACAAGCAATACTAAGCTCCTGTGAAGCCCCCTCCTCAGGTGGAATATTTTAAGTATATGATAGGGGGCAAATAGTTTATATGCCCGACCTAGCACATAAATCCTGATAACGTTACTGTGCACTAGACACATGTAAAACCTATGGGGTGCGTGAATGACAGGTATTGCTTTGCAGGGAACCATCAGGATAGAAAGATCCTAGCATAGGGCATTATATATCTTTACATGATCTGACATTCTTTTCAAGTATTTACACTAAATTCATCCAAAATCATGGATTGAGCATCGAAGAAAAAGACTATATTCAAGAGATTTCTTTCCAATTTTCTTTTTTTTCTCCCAAAACTCTACATGGGCTTTAACGTGGTGTGACCCATCATAAATGTTTTTAAAGTAAGATGTAGTTTATGACATAAATTGTTCTGATTTGAGTAGGTGTTGATATTGATTTGGCACAAATTGGATGGATAAAAATGTCAGATTTACTATTCGTTTCCACACACATGTTGCTTTGACATTGAATCAGGGCATTCTAGGGGCATTCACACTTGCCCGTATATTTGGGGGACAAAATATCTGGAAATGAAACATTCTAGAACTATGTTCTAAAACAATTAATGTCCACAGTATTATGTAAATGTATGTCATCTGCCCTTCTTTGACTTTGAAAAATGGAATGAATTTCACCTCTTTGTGTAAATATGACATTGACAGTTGTTAGATTCTACTACTGGAATGCCTGAATAATGTACACTAAGACCCCGTTCTCATTCACTTCGTTGGAGCGGTCTAACTAAGACCCGTTCCTCAGGAGCGGTTCTAAGGTGAGTGAGAACGGTCAAAGTGGTCCAGGAAGTGGACTTCTGGACCGCTCCAGAAGACCACCTCGGGAGGTGGTCTTGAGGAACGGGTCTTATTAAGAGCGGTTTGGAGCGCTCTAACGTGCGAGTGTGAACGGAAGTGGTCTAGTGCCGTTGCGCGAAACATGTAGTACGGTACATACGCTTAGTATTCGCGAAAAATTTACCCGCTGACCTGAGCTGCCATAGCAACAAGACCACTTTGACTCGTGGAGCGGTTTGAGCCATAAAAAACTGCTCGGAGTGTGAACCCTCGCAAACCGTTCCTCAAGACCCGTTCCTCTGGAGCGGTCTAACTAAGACCACTTTCAAAGTGAGTGAGAACGGGGTCTTAGTTGCACAAAATAATGAGCTTAGGTACTGTTATTCCTCCATTTTTTTCAGAGCTTGTCTCTTAAACTTTACTCTTATATGCAGATGCTCTTTGCATACTTTTTAATTAAGTCAAATGTCTTTTTTTCACTCCACATCATGCTTACTGTATTGTCTAAAATTGGATATAATATTAACAAGGAAACTGAATCTGGGGCTGGTATAGAAAGAAATTGATTGATTGATTCTTCCTCATTTTTAGAAGGAACTAATATGCTGTGAATACACGTTTTGACATTCTAGGTAACCTACTTGTGTTTTTGGTGACCCATCATTTGCTTCGGTAACATTTACTTCGGGCTTTATCCTGTCAAAGATACCCAGTTAGGGGTAAGGTTTCCACACTAATGGAATGGACTTTAACCCAGAATAAAAAAAACTATACCTAACCCTAAACCTAACCTAAAACCCAAACCTAAAACCCAGTCCCTAACCTTAACCTTATATCATTGACAAATTAATGCCAAGAGCATTTGTCGTCAGAGCAAATCTGGATCACCATCATCTTACCTGCACTATTGCAGTGGTATAATGTCTCAGTTTGTATCTGTGGTTATATACACCAATTTCCTGTAGGGACTTTCAGTGGTTACCACATTCTTTTACTTCTAAATCAATGTCAAAAATCTTGGTCTGAATTGAATATATTCTTTTTTCTCATTTTCCCCTGGGATTCGGGACATTTTGGCACAAGTTTAGGGAATGTCTCTTTAAGTTTTCTATTAAGTTAATCAGTTTATTGTAAATTCAACGGGAAGAAACCATGCGAAAAGTTCCTCTTTATATTATTTTATTTTGACTTTCTGCTTACTCTTTGATTTATCTCTAATAAGGGCAAGAATATATCATGTCTTCTTTTACAGCATATCTTCTATAGTACTAATTATCCTATTTTGTATTTACATATTTATGCAAGACTTTTCAGAGGAAAATCACAGGGTCTATCTCCTTTTCCTCTTTGGAAAGTCAGTTCTGGCTCTTTAATTTGGACTTGAATCATGTTTTCATGGTGAAAGGGTGAGGCCTTATACCTGCATACAGACTACCTGAATTCATCATTTTGCTATACGATAAGATTTTACCTACTTCCTAGTTTGAGCGTCGCATAAAGAAATGTTGGATAAGGAAGCACCGTGTAGCAAAACATAATATTGTTGGCGGTTTTATGAATCCACAAATCCGTCATACATATCAGTGTACAAATTCGTCGGTTGATAATAATGATGACGATATGTTTGAGCATGTGTTAAATGAAAGCTTGATAAAGAATCAGGCTCCCGTTCTAGTCTGAGCATTGTATCATAAACAAATGTATTTCTGGGTGGGAATTATCTTGAGTGCGCCCTCACATTGATCTCTTCAAAACTAGTTTCTAAATATGATGTTTCTTTATACGATGTTGTCATCCAGTCCGTACGCCCATATTACTATATGGTGAATCTTAAAGTTCATACTACCCGTATGTTTTTTTGTATGAGTTTTGTATGAATTTCCTTGAGTCTGAACGGGCTATGAGTCCCTAGGCCCCGTTAGCTAGTAGTAGTGACTGACAAGGGGTACCTCCCAACTCCCATCCCAAACTCTTTTCATTTCCACCCCTTCCTCTTCTCCTACGCAATCGATTCCCGCAAGCAATGGCACCTGCAAGTTCGACTTCTCATATTTTCATCTTCAGGAGTTCGGCCAAGTATTATATTAAACTGCCCCAGTTTTATAACCCTCTCAGTACTGTAACCAGAGAATCAAATTGTACAGTGGGTGTGGCTCTTTTGTTTGCAATATACAGAAATCTACAGAATTTACATTTTTTTATTGTTCATTATTGAAGGAAAAATATTATCTAAAGATCATAATTTCTATTTTTTTCCCTCTAATTTTACATCTGGTTCAAGACTTTTTAAGGGCATAAATCGCATACCGTAGTATAAGTCCAAGTCTTAAATATAACTTAAGTTTACAATGTAAGTAACTTTTTTTCTTCAACAATGAACTATCAAAAATGTGAATTTTGTAGATTTGTGACGTCCCTTGAGAGACCAATGGTGAGAGCAACCAGTGGCATGAATGGCCTGCCATAGTTCAAGTCCAACTTCAGTCGATCTTAGTCTTTGTGAAACACCCCCCTGAAGTGTTTGAAGCTTAAGTCCACTCCACTTTTCAAAAATGATAGCATGTTGTAAATAAATCAAAGGTTAAAACTACCAAATATCACAGGCGTACTTCAATCAGGTGATTTTTAAAAGCGGTTTTTGTTTCGGTTATTTCGAGCAAAGAATTTTAATTGCTGTACGAATGTGACGTATGCTCCTGACAACAAGAGTACCAGCAGTATACATTCTGACAATAGGCTATTTTCGTAATGTAACCAAATTTAATGCATACATCTTTGTGAAGTTCCTCGATACAAACTATTTCATTCACCTGATAAGAATAATAGTATTTCAATAGACAATAGAATCCGAACCGCAACATTAGTCTTTGCCAGGTAGGATAAACATTATGGCTTGCCCTACCTAGCAACACTTAAAGGGAATGTAGCATGACGAGACTATGTGTCTGTCCCGTGGCCCTACTCGGGGCCAATCGGGTATAATTACGACTACGGACGACGCGACCGCAGCCTTCACGTGCATGCAACATACGTGAAACCGAAGCATGAGGAGAACTTCGGTCTGTTTCGCGAACGCTAGCGCGCACTGACCGTGTAGAGATTAAGTCGCTGACTACCGTTAATCAAGTCCATTAGTTTACGTGCAGTTGTCCAAAAGAAGACGTTGATGGCGTTAACCAGTATTTGCCATGCTACACTCCCTTTAATATATGCAGTTTGCATTCTGACTGTTGAAATACTGTTATTCTTATAAGGTGAATGAAATAGTTTGTAACGAGGCACTTCATAAAGACGGTTGCATTAAATTTGGTTACATTACGAATCTGTGTTGTGAGGACCCTACGTCACAAAAAGCGCATTGTGGGGGAGAACCGGCTCAATCATTAACTTGTTTTTTGCTCATTAAAAAAAATTATTAAAAATAAGTCTGAGCATCATTTTCCAAAACCAAGTTATATTTGGTTTTTTGATTTTTGTCTAATCAGCTCAACTTTTCAGTGGAGTGGACTTGTACTTTAATATCAGGGCAAGTATGTTTACCCTAAGCTCCCCCATTCAAACTGTATAAACTATAGGATAACTAATTATATTTTTTGTGTGAATAATACATAGCGAACCTGAGTTTTGAGCATAATTTTTAATGAAAATTCTTTAAGCAGGATCCATCACCTTTATGCTCATCATATTGAACGAAATCTTCTTAATTAAGTGGGCGGGCTTATTGTGAGAGTGCTCTGACCATCCAGCTGTAATTGTATGTGCTTGAGCAAAGCCCATGACATATGCTGGTACTTAACATACGAAATTAGAATTAAAAGTAGTTAGACTATGACTACCGGTATACATATCCTGCAATGTACATGTATGCCACTTTAGCTCTTGTAATATGATTCTTCATACAAATTCCCTTTCTCTCTGTGAATGTCATATTGGGGCAATTAGGCGCATCGATCTCCACGTATGCACAAGCTCCCAGTAATTATGTGTTGAATGTGATGTGAAAATGAACAAAGAAATAGAGATATTTCTTCTTATATGTTTTATACAAACTTTATATCCTGTGATCAACTTTCTTTTTTTCTTTTGGCAAGAAAATATTTTTCTGATTGTTTTTCTTCCCATAAGTTAATGGTTTATAATTTGAAAATTGAATTAAAATGACTTTCTTACCCCTGGACTCCCTCATTTCATTCATCCTACAAATAAGTTCATTTAGATGGGTTGTAGGGATAAGCAAATATTTAACGACAGGTGATTCCCACGTGGGACTGTGTTATCCTGCCGAAGAATCGTCAAAGGGAACAGAGGTTAGTTAGATCCGAGAGGTGGTGGGATTTCTTTAATTTATTTTCAGGGATGAAATGGAGAGAGTTGGATTGGAAAGTGGCACGCTATGGTGACATGCCGTTTTAATTTGATTAATGGAGAGGAAGTCGCAATTTCAGTCAAAGTCTGAAAACTGAGCTTGCGGTAAAGTCATTTGCTCCAGAAATCTATTAGTTAGACTGTCTGAAGCACAGGTTTTTTTTGTCATAGCCCATGCCATTTAACCCATTGCTTACTGAAGGCTCAACAATTCACCTTTTTCCTCGGGGCTTGAATTTCAACTCTAGAACCCTCAAACTGTGAAGTTTTAACACCAGAACCCTCAAACTGTGAAATTTTAACACCAGAACCCTCAAACTGTGAAAGTTTAACTTCAGAACCCTCAAATTGTGACGTTTTAACTCCAGAACCCTCAAACTATTAAGTTTTAACTCCAGAACCCTCAAACTGTGAAAGTTTAGCTCCAGAACCCTCAAACTATGAAGTTTTAACTCCAGAACCCTCAAACTGTGAACGTTTAACTCTAGAACCCTCAAACTTTTAAAGTTCAACTCCAGAACCCTCAAACTATGAAGTTTTAACTCCAGAACCCTCAAACTATGAAGTTTAAACTCCAGAACCCTCAAACTATGAAGTTTTAACTCCAGAACCCTCAAACTATGAAGTTTAAACTCCAGAACCCTCAAACTGTCAAACTGCCGAATCCAAAATCAAAGTGCGCGCCAGCAGCTAACAAGCGATTGCGCAATAATTCTTCACTCCCGGTCAGGGCTCGCCACGGCGAGTGAATTTCACTGGCAGTATGAATGGCACATGCGGGAAAGTGGCGGTTTCACCTTTGTTTTAATACATATGGCAAATTCTATTGGTATTTTCATCGGTGTGACTCGATAGAAGGACTATGGAAGGGGTATATTAGCCTATGGGAATGAGAGAATGCAGTATTACATGGGTTAAAAAGTTGATCTGTCTGACCTAAATAAAGACATGACATAACTATTCACTAGCAACAGAGGTAAACAAAATTAAGATTTTGTTGGAATTTCCTAATTCTTGTATGATATTTTGAATCATGTTATCTGCTAAGAGCTATGAGTGTGTTAACTTACACGTATATCTTACAAAATAATGAACCTTATATCATTATGAATATAAAGCTTTGCATAGAGTTCATAAACGAACCTTTTGAAGCCAGTTTTCTCAATAGATATTAAACTTTCAGGTAGGTTTTAACCCCACCTAATTTATTGAGTGCCAAATATCCACCTTTTGTCTTGTACAAATATATCACTTAAATTTCTGTAACTTAAGGAAAATACAAGAAAACTTGTCACTATGAAATTGATTTTTCATCTTCATTTGATTACCAAATTAATTTGTTTCTTTATTTTGTTTTACACAAGTACAGTATGTGGAAATAGGGAGTTGACACCTGGCCTTCCATGAATCAGTGATCTAAGTTAAGCCAGGTTTACAGGAGGCTGCTTTCAAGAATATTGGCCCAAGAGTTGTTCAGTTTCCTCATGCCGTGCTATATACCTCACTGTACATGTACTTGTTGCGTTTTAAAATGTGCAGGGTGTGGAATCATCCAGGCTCTAAATTGAAAGGTTATTTAAATGATTGGTATTAAGTAGTGAGAAATGAGCAATTTGTGACTGAAATAAGGTATTAGCTGAGGGTAAGGGCATTGAACTGGTGACCAAGGTTGGTGAAAGAGAGCTAGAATTTTGTAACATTGATAACTTAAAGATACTATGTCCCTTTTGCAGCCAACATCAAATTCTGTAGAACTTTGCAGGAATTATGAATATGTCATGTATGTCCTATCTGTGAAATTTAAACATTAGCAGTGTCCTAATATTCAAATTATGCAAGGAAACCTGTTTACTTGCTAGACTTCACTGTCAGACACTATTGAGTGACTGACTGGCTTTTTCATCTTTGGTAATAACATACATAAAATGAGCTGTAAAGGGTACATGAGCATTTGTCTACATCAATAACCCACTTCTTGTAATGGCCAAAATTAAACTGATTGAATCTTTGCGCAGCATAAAACGTACGACCATTCGGTACAATGGTCTGAAAAATCAGACTATTACTTACTGGCTCTATAGCTCCTAAGTCGATTCGACAACTAATAGTCGTTATTTTCCCACTTAAAGACATTTTCAAGCTTGCTTTTTTTTTAGGGAAGTTCTAAATTAGTATTGTCTTTCAAATGCCGTTGGAATTTAACCTTTTCATTTTTTGGCCTGCAAATGGGACATAGTACCTTTAAAGGGTACCCATCATAAAAAAAGGTTTTGCTTTGTGTGTTAAGAGGTTCAACGTCGTTATACTGTATTAAAGATACAAGTGCAATTTATTACTTCTGTAAAGACATACTGCAAGTTTAATTACACTCTAAATTAGCATAAAGCAGACTTGTCAGTAGACTACCGGTAGTCAATGCACCTGTACTCACGTGGGGCCCACACGGAACCCTAGTCAACTGTGGTTCTGTGGTCGGGGTTTTATGTTATTATTTATTTTCCTCATATTCCTTTGAAACAGTTGATCCAAAATTTGCCAGGTAAAATTTGTTGAGGTAAATCTTATTCATTCTAGCTGTATATATAAAAATGCTTTATAGGTGATTGATAAACTTAGTTTAAAGCTCCAAGGGTGGTACTTTGCCAGTTGTTGGGATATTCACAAAAAGGAAGAGCTGGAAGGAGACAGATGATAAGAAGCACGTCAGAATCATTTCTAATAAACTAGAGACATAGATTTTGATAGAGGAAACCAGCAATGTACAAAGAGTATAATCTGTTGAGAACCAATGGTTTTCAACTATCAATTCCTATGAATTACTAGTAATGCCCTTCTGGCTCTCATCAGATGATAATGTGGGGTGGCTAGGGATGAAAACAGTATTTCATTGTGCTCACCAATTGACTACTGAACTCTCTACTCCCCCTTAGACTCAATACAGGAACCAACCAATTCCTGTAGGCAAAGGATAGGGCCGGTCCCATGTGACAAGCACAAATAACCTATACCTAAGCATATTCAAATATTTCAAAGGGTATGCCCTACCGATGTTGCAAATATATGAATAGCAGGTTCTGTCAAAGATGATGAACACTGACCACATTCCTGAGTTGACATCACATCAAAGGACTGAAATGATTGCATATCACTGCTTTTATCATTATGACAGTAATGATGATGGTTTTATTTACATATCAATGAAGAAAGCAAGTTCTGCTGAAAGATAAGAAACAGGGTACCTATAACTTTTAGTCCTGTCCAAGTAACTTGGTAATTTTGGATGGTACATGTATGTTTTACCAAAGTGCAATGCATGCACCATGAGTCATCAGCTCAGTTTTGAACCTTGGATATCCTGGCTATGAGTCCACTGCCCTCTACCACTGAGCCATTGCACCTCCTATCCCCTGGCTTCTGAAACAAACCATTGAATCTTTGCTAATTGATATATTTTAATAGGATAAAAGAGCGATATCCAGTTTGCTCATTCAATAGAATCACCTGTCCTAATGGTCGTCTTCTTGCAGGCAACATGAGGGTAATTTCTCCAATGACTAACCGTCACATGGTACATTAGTGGTCAATCCTAGCATTGGGTAGTGGTGAGGTAGGGAGCTTAGAATAATATCCAAACCAACCTACATGTATGACAAGCCATTGTCCTTGTTTGTTGGGAAACAATGGACAAAGTATACTGCGAAAATAGATTTGAATGAAGGTCTTTTTAAGTGTTAAGAACATCATGTGATCGCTATGCCTTGGTAGTCTGTGAATGTGAGTGCCTCATTTGCACAAAGAAGAATAAGAGGGAATTTATGTTCAAAATTAGACATGTAGCTCATGTCGGGGTATGGTAGATCCAGGATTTTATAAATGGGGGGGGGGCACAATTCTAAAGTTACAGAAGTACGGGGCATTTTGGTTTTTTTTTTTTTTTGTGTGTCCTCAAGTATGCCCCTGTCTAAGTTCATCTATCGCTGATCATTTTGAGATCAGCTAAAAATACTGTCAAGGACATAACAAATTTTTCAAATCTTAGACATTTTCAGGGATCGCTTCTGACTGTATTTTGGTGCGTTTATGCTCACTTTGGAAGGCAGAATGAGCGATTTGAAATGCTCATCGTAAACGCTCATCGTAAACGCTCATCGTAGGTGTACTGTTTATGCTCCCCTTCTCCGACTCCTCCAGGCAAATTCGGGCTCTGCAGCTGGATTCGCAAACCTGCACTGCGCATGCTACGTTGACCGGGAACGTCATTTAAACGCGTTTACAAATGATGGTGTGTTTATGCTTCCCCAGAAACCGTCTTTTTGGAGAATCGCCGATCGTAAACGCACCTTTTTGTGAGTTTACGATCGGTGATTACGATCGCCGTTTATCTGTGATTCTACGAAAATGAAAAAAGAACGCAACCGTGTTTTGAACTAACCATGTAACAAAAGCCTCATTCTGGCCAGAAAAAGTTGAGCATAAATGCACCCTTATATGCAACTATCCATCATGGTGGACACATTCAATAATAAAGCAAGATAGATATGGGTCATTCCATGGGGTTGGGGCAATTCTTGTGACATACCAGAAGTGAGAAACTATGTCTCCTATCAACTGTAACAATGTTTGCTCAAATTGAGTTTAGCATAAAAAGCATAGCCAACTATGTTTACAAGTATTCAAGCTTCATGGTGAATCTATATTATAGACCTAAAATTTATGTAATGTTATGTGAATATGATGTCCATGTTACACTGGTGAAAAGAGAAATGTTTATTAAAGTGCCTGTTCAAAGAAAATCACAAATATAGCAAATAACGTATTACTAGAAACTGGTAAGCTAACAGATGGCCATCGTACAAGTTTTAGGTCAACTACATATCAGGTGATTTATAAACATACAAATAAAACCACCTCCATAGCATCTGGGATATGCAAGAGATTCGCCAGAAAAATAACGATGTTTTAATGCCGTCACAATATGAATTAATCCTGCCCAAGGAGACGACATCCCATGAAGAATGAACATAATTGCAATGCTATTATTTCTCAAATTATAATGAGTTTAGTGTATATAAATGTGATTGAATTTTACACCATTCAAAAGGGATATGAAACCGATTCTGATAACTAAATTCTTTTGTTTGTAAATACACAGGATAGGAGTTAATGAACAATCAAAGAAACCACACTTTCAAATTTAAAAACCCCGGAATGATAGCATGGACGGCATTTGTTCCCTCTTGAAACGCCGAACATACCGCGGTGTATGCAGCTGAAAATACAATGGCGTCTTATTTTGTTTACAAGCGACGGATTCCTTAATTTTTTATCCTGCATTTTTCATCAAAATAATACCATGCGCGGGGTTTAGAGTGAGGCAATAGATTAAACATTTAGCCTAAGTGTAGTGAAGTAAGAGAAATAACTGAAAAGAAGATGACGAAACAGGCACTGAAAATGTGTGAGATGTCATGGGACATCGTCTGCTTGTGCAAATCATGTTCAACATGTGACGTCACACATCTCAGCAGCGATCGGAGAGCTTTTCAGGTGCTATGCCGGGCTGTATTTAAGCGTTTTGTAATTGATAATAATCATTAATTCAAATGTTTCCAAGCATTGAATTTTGATAACCTTGTCCAATCAAAGTTTCACCTTTGCAATAATGACAATAAAGTTAGTTTTTAAAATCAATGAACCTTCTCTTTAAGCAAAGATTTTGAAGAGAAGCAACTGTAACATGAATGATTCTGGCAGGGCACTACTATATATATTCATTGCATAACAATCTTCAACAGATGATGACATCTTCCATATGTAGTAGAAGGTCTCATACCAATGTTACATGGACATTGTCATATTTTTTGCCCCAACCTCATGGAATGACCCATATATAGTTCAAATATGGAACATTTAAAGGTACTATGTCCCATTTGCAGGCCAAAAAAATGAAAAGGTTAAATTCCAACGGCATTTGAAAGACAATACTGATTTAGAACTTCCCTAAAAAAGAGGGGGCTTGAAAATGTCTTTAAGTGGGAAAATAACGACTATTAGTTGTCGAATCGACTTAGGAGCTATAGAGCCAGTAAGTAATAGTCTGATTTTCAGACCATTGTACCGAATGGTCGTACGTTTTATGCTGCGCAAAGATTCAATCAGTTTAATTTTGGCCATTACAAGAAGTGGGTTATTGATGTAGACAAATGCTCATGTACCCTTTACAGCTCATTTTATGTATGTTATTACCAAAGATGAAAAAGCCAGTCAGTCACTCAATAGTGTCTGACAGTGAAGTCTAGCAAGTAAACAGGTTTCCTTGCATAATTTGAATATTAGGACACTGCTAACGTTTAAATTTCACAGACAGGACATACATGACATATTCATAATTCCTGCAAAGTTCTACAGAATTTGATGTTGGCTGCAAAAGGGACATAGTATCTTTAAAGTGGGCTCAAGGTTAACATATGTTTTAACTCTGTGACAGTTGACTGCTCTTAAATGTTTTGAAGTTCTATTTCCCTAATTTCCTCAGTGTGATTAGTCAATATCAGATATTTGATTTCACAATATTACAGTTTTTTTATCTCTTAAAATTTTTATTTTCACATCAAGTTTCTTTTACAGTACTGGTCAAGTACCCTTATAAGTCAGTTTACAGGGGGTCCCCATGAATAGACAATTTTTTTTTCAAAGTCCAATTTTGTCTGCCAGACAGTGAGGTCAACTGTTGCGTGATATATCACCTCATCCCTGCATTAAGAGTGGCAGGAAAAGAATGCTTTTCCTGCCATTAAGATCATCATTAGGATTAAAATATCATTAAGAGGTTTCGGAAGAGGGTGTATGACCGCAATTAGAAAACTGACCACAATATCATATGACTTTCCTAATGTCCAGTTATAACCAAATGGCTTCCAGGAGATAAGGAATACTATAAAGAAGTCATGGTAGAGGAAATGAGATTAGAAAGAAATGTGTTGAATAGTCTCATATTGTCCTTTTTGTATAGATAGATATATTTGATGTTTTGTATATGGTTTCAGGTGAATTTTAGTCTAAATTTTGAAAGGATTAATTGTCAGGTTGCAGCTAAACTGAGCCCTACACTAGGATCCTTCTTTGCTCCAGTGCCACTGCTTGGCAATCCTTATAAATCAAGGGCACATATTGTGACTATATAGGTTTTCGTGTGCATCTTGTTAGCATTTTAGGGCAGGGTTGGTCAGTTACAAGTAAATCATTATACACATTTTTATGACTTTGAGGGATAATACAATAGCAGCTTGGTATTGCTAGTATATTTCTATTTATCAACTAAAATTTAAAAATCTGACCATTTAAAAAAAAAAAAAATATATATATATATATATATATATATATATTTGTTTTTTTTTTTTTTTTTGGGGGAAGGGACTATTAAACCAGGAACTTTCATTTTAATAAAGTGTGAGAGGGGTCCATATTTCATGTTATGAAGTCATGATCCAAAGCACTCATTGCAGTACACAAACATTTTGTTTCTTGATAATTACTGAGAAATAGGAAGAAAATCTTTTTAGAAAATACATACCTATACAAGTTGCATATGATAAAAGAAAAAGCTGGAAGCCAAGAAATTGTATTTTTTATTAGAGCATATCTATGTCAGAATTGGAAGTGATACTGAAACATTAAACAGGGAACAATGATCACTTACTTGTGGCAAATGTATAAAGAAGGAACCTTTATGCAGCATGCAGCATGCTCTGTTTTTCCTTGGGTTGCGATTACATGAAGTTTAATGAGTGAATGTCATCACTGTTCCTTGTCATGCTGGATTGATAATGTTACCATGGTGATGGAAACCACATGAATGTTGCTTAGCAATAAGAGAGGTGTAATAAGCTTCCTCCGTGCCGTATCTGGGCATCGTTCTAAAGTCAGCCCTCATATCCTTGTTTCTTGTCCTCTAAGAGATGGTTTCCTCCCCCATGCTCTTTTTCCCCTTGTAGCAGCATTCCATCCCTTCTCGTTCATTTCATGCTTGTAACACTCCAAGGAGCAAGACTACATTTTTTTTTTGGGGGGGGGGGATTCCATGCAATGTGCCCTGTATATATCATATGTCATTTATTCATTTATTTAATCAAAAGATGTCTTTTGATGTGTTTGTCATAATTAATCAATGGTCAATCAAAGAGATTTTCATTTGTTGATGAAATGAATCAGACTTATAGGTGTGTACACGCTATACAGGACACATTTCACAGAATTACCTAAATTTAGTTAAGCTGCATGTGACCCATCTGAACATTTGTATTGTTATTAATACAGTATTTTTAATCGGTAAGTGGTAAAGCAGGCCGAAGCTGAGTATGATTTTCTGATCGATTGCTCTCCCCCCTCCCAACTCTATAAAATGCTCTTGTAAAAATGAGTCTCTGTGAGATGTGAGAGACAAATTTATTGGGTTTTGATGCACAAAATATCAGAATGCAATAGTTTGACTTAAAAGTAACCATCACATATAATTTTTTTCTTCACCCTTGCTGGTTTTGATACATCAAACAAAGATACATAATCATAAAGCATGAGAATGAGAGAGAGAGGGGGGGGGGCTGGAACTGTTATTATTTCAAGAACCAATCATAATAGCCCCAACAAAACGAACTGAATTTTGTAGCCCGGTCTGCCTGATAAAAATTCTTGTAGTAACGCCACCCTGCCAATGAAATTCACAGTATCCAAGCACTATTTCTTATAATTCAATCTGAATTTAATTCTCAACTCATTATTTTCTCACCTCACATTCTCACATTCACTTTATTAAATCAGATAACAAAATGTATCCTGTCATAGTAAATACTCTTGAAGGTATTACTTATGTGATTTTGAGGGGATATGTAGAGGTCTTAATTGTTACTTCCATAGGGCTTTTGACAGAAGGAAATGTCAAATTGTATATTTTAATCCCATCTCTGAAATGAATGGTAGAACAGTGGTCATGGATCAAAACCAAATTTCAACACTTTAAGTGACACTGAAAATACAAGTATGTAACCATGTGAGGGGGCTATAGAATTTTTTTTGGAAAATAATATTTGGGCAAAAGAAGACAGCCCTCCATGTAGGGAGAGGAGGAAAGGGGTCATTGAAAGAGGGAGATAGAGACAGAGACAGACAAACAAACAGACAGAAAGGAAGAAAGAAAAGGAAAAGTTTATTATAGGAAAGTAAATCAAGTAAAAATGAAATAAGAGAAGAGGGACATACAGAAGAGGGACGTGCTAGTGACTGTCCACTTTACCAGAATAATTAGCCATTAACCCTCTGTTTATTTCTCACCATAACAACAAGAAAATTAATTGATAATGCCTAGTCATGACCTGGTTTGTGGGGGAAACTTGTGTTTTTAGTTATTTTTTTTTTTTTAAACACTTTATTGACCTCAGTTTGCCTGTGTTGGATCTTAACCTTTTTGATATTTATTTATTTACATTAGTTAATTGATTATTCACAGAAGTAATTATTTGATGTATAAAGTTAAGATTTAGAAGGAATTTGCTGTTTTCTGAATGTGGAATCAAATCTAGTTCTTAGAGAGAGAGAGAGAGAGAGAGATAGGCAGAGAGAGAAAGATAGAGATAGAGAGAGAGAGGGAGAGAGAGACACACACAGAGAGAGAGAGAGAGAGAGACAGACAGACAGACAGACAGACAGACAAGACACAGCAGCAAATGAATAAGTTATGCAGAATGATATGGTTGTGAGGTGAAAATAAGGCTCAAGGCTTTAAAAAACAAAAACAAGTCATTTAATAAATAAATATATTGTTAATACTTTTATATACATTCAGATGGAATGTGATACCATTATAATTGTACTTAACCCCGTCCTCAAAATCAATTACAAAATATGCAGGTACTGAAAACCATGATATATCATAAATAGTGTTCTAGTGAACAGGATAATGGTACCAGCATGAAGGATGTTTCATGCATAAAATTGAATCATAAGTGTGTGAAGTTAAAGGACAGTTTGAATAGAAACCATCTAAAACAAATATTTAGTGAAAACAGATCTAGAAATATGTAATTATAGTTTGTTATCTTCTGTTGGGAGCCAGAAAGATGTTAATTCATACCCTTCTGACTCTCAACAGACTCTCAACAGACTCTCAACAGACTTTTATATCCAAACAGACCTAATTTTATTATTGATATTGATATAAGGTGAACATTTTCTGTGATATGCTTTCCGTAGCCTTATTCTTTCTTGACTGAACATAAGCTTATGAACAATTTAAGAAGCTCGACTCTCTCTCAAAATGTAGCATGAATAATCACAGCCAGCCATTGTTATTGTGAAGGAGTATTTTCCTGCAAATTAAAGTGGTTTCATGGTTAGAAGATTCAAATTTCTCCTCCACCAAACAAACAAGTTTCTTTTTCAAAAGAAAACAAGAGGTGCTTTTCCATTAGCCTGAAGAAATTTGAACTTGAGATGTTAGACTGATTTATATCAGCACTTCTCAAGAAGATAGTCAAGAGTTTGAGGTTCCTTGTCTTGTTATCACGGGAGTATAAACAGAGCCTGCTTGATTGAGGAATGAGCTCAAGCTTCAGATTATACCATAATCTGGCTGCATCTCTTCAACTGAATTAGCCTACCGTTACTAATTGTTGAAATAATTTTATGACTAAGTCCTCAGTTGCTTGGCATATATAGCTATGCTCCACGGTTAGTTTCTTACACCAATGAAACTCCAAACTTCAACAGTTGACCCAACTCTACCCTAACCCTAACCTCACCGATAACCCTATTGTAACCCTTACCATAATCTAATGAAATAAAGCCTGGAGCAGTTCTCACTGGAGCATTTGTCAGATCACTTCTACCCCCACTGCAAAGAGTTACTTGCATTTACATCCTCATTGTGAAATGGCTTTATATTAGTTAGATATCTTGTGATTGGGCTCATTTCCCCAGAGCTCCTTTGAAAACTCAGGCTAATGAGGACATACCTATAGGAGACATGGCTCAATAAAAACAATAACGAATGAGAATAAAAGAGAAATAAAGCCATGTGGATTTGAATTCATTCTAGGTGATCCACTTATCCTGCTATAACACTGACCATCCTATTTGGTTTCCGCTCAGGGAACCTCGCTAGCCTGGCTTACAGCCAATGTCTGTTATTTTTCAAATTCTAAAGGAAAATCATAGTCATATTAGTATTGTTTGAATCTTCTGGGTGGGCTAGGACATTTCCATGTTAAAGGGCAATCAAACCCTTGTAATAAGTTCATTTGTATGAAAGCAGAAAATAAGATAAATAGAATAGCGATAGTTTGAAATAAATCTGACCTATAAGAAAGTTATGAATGTTTGAGATGTGACATCACTAATACTCTTTTCACACTTGTTTTGCTTAACCCCATACTTTGCTTAGCCCCGTACTATCCTTAACCCCGTACTAACTTTTTTGGCTTTTCTCACTGCAATTCGTTAGCCCCGTACTAGCCATAGCGTGAATATTCATTAATTCACTCCACTGCGTAGTCCCGGACTATTTTTCTATGTTTCTGTTCTCATTCATTTTGCTTGGCACCGCAATTGCGGGGTTAGCCCTGCTATTTTGCAGGGCCAGCTAACCCCGTACTATAGGTGGGGCTAGCCCACTTTGGTAAAAACGTGTCTGAACAGAAAGTGGAATAAGCTTAACCCCGGACTATAGGTAGGGCTAAGGCCCCCCTTTAACCCCACCTATAGTCCAGGGTTAAGCAAATTTTTGCCAGTGTGAAAAGAAAGTGGAATAAGCTTAACCCCGGACTATAGGTGGGGCTAAACCCCCTTTAACCCCACCTATAGTACGGGGTTAAGCAACATTTTGCCAGTGTGAAAAGAAAGTGGAATAAGCTTAACCCCGGACTATAGGTGGGGCTAAGACCCCCCTTTAGCCCCATCTATAGTACGGGGTTAAGCAAAATTTTGCCAGTGTGAAAACAGTATAAGTCTATCGAATCTCAAATTGGCAGTTTGGTCAGTGGAATGTGAGGTAGTTGTGGATAACTCTCCCTGTTTGTCGTATACAAAAATATCATTAATATCTGTTTTGCTCACAAGTTCCTTCTCCCTTGGGGAACTACTGAAAATATATTATGATAGCATATTATTATAGGTCCTCTATTAAGAGAATAGAGACCCTCCTAAGTCTTACATATTTGAAAAATTGAAATTTTAGTTATTTGGTGTTTTGGAACAAACGGGAAAGTTGTCTGCCACTACATCACAGAGACATTTACCGATTCAGCAACTTTGAAGAGCCCATACCTATAATAGTGATTGCAACTTTCAAAAATTCATAACTTTCTCATTTCTTTTGACCGATTTCATTCAAACTTTCACCAGTCTACTTCTCTAATATTTCTGCTTTCCTCTAGAGTAGTTTGCTATCAAGGTTGGATTTCCCTTTAAAGGTAGGCTTCTATGTCCCATTTGCAGGCCAAAAAAATGGAAAGGTTAAATTCCACCGGCATTTGAAAGATAATACTAATTTAGAACTTCCCTCAAACGAAAGGGCTTGAAAATGTCTTTTTGTGGGAAAATAACGACCGTTAGTTGTCGAATCGACTATAGGGATTGCAATCCTTTTAGTAAATATAGTAAAAATAGTCTGATTTTCAGACTCTTGGACCGAATGGTCGTATGTTTTGTGCTGCGCAAAGGTTCAATGATCAGTTTAATTTTGGCCATTACAAGGAGTGGGTTATTGATGTAGACAAATGCTCATGTACCCTTTACAGCTCATTTTATGTATGTTATTACCAAAGAAAAAAAGAAGTTAGTCAGTCACTCAATAGTGTCTGACAGTGAAGTCTAGAAAGTAAACGGGTTTCCTTGCATAATTTGAATACTAGGACACTGCTAATGTTTAAATTTCACAGATAGGACATACGTGACATATTCATAATTCAGTCCTGCAAAGTACTACAGAATTTGATGTTGGCTGCAAATGGGACTTATAGTACCTTTAAAGGTACTATGTCCCATTTGCAGGCCAAAAAAATGAAAAGGTTAAATTCCAACGGCATTTGAAAGACAATACTAATTTAGAACTTCCCTAAAAAAAGGGGGGCTTGAAAATGTCTTTAAGTGGGAAATAACGACTATTAGTTGTCGAATCGACTTAGGAGCTATAGCCAGTAAGTAATACATGTATATTATAGTCTGATTTTTCAGACCATTGTACCGAATGGTCGCACGTTTTATGCTGCGCAAAGATTCAATCAGTTTAATTTTGGCCATTACAAGAAGTGGGTTATTGATGTAGACAAATGCTCATGTACCCTTTACAGCTCATTTTATGTATGTTATTACCAAAGATGAAAAAGCCAGTCAGTCACTCAATAGTGTCTGACAGTGAAGTCTAGCAAGTAAACGGGTTTCCTTGCATAATTTGAATATTAGGACACTGCTAACGTTTAAATTTCACAGATAGGACATACATGACATATTCATAATTCCTGCAGAGTTCTACAGAATTTGATGTTGGCTGCAAAAGGGATATAGTATCTTTAAGTGAATGACGCTAAAACTCATTTTCTAATCATCTAGACTTGTTTATGGTATGTTGGTATCAGAAATTTCAATTTACACAACCAATAAGTTTGATTATGGTTAAAACAGGGTTACTGGATATTTAAACATAATCAGACCTTGAGATCTTTTCAGTATGCCATTGGTATGGAATTGTCCAGTAGTCATCCATTTCTAGTCTCATGGGAGTGGAGACGAAAATCCATAAGACTGTTTCTTGCAGTTGTGACAAGCAATAGGAAAATTATCAGTTTAGTAAGTGATGATGATTTATATAATTTGATTTTATTTTGACTCGAAGCAACTGTAAAGTATAAGTTCAAGTTCAGTCAGATGAAGAGAAAAGCACATTTTGCCTGGAAGCGAGACTTGTTCCTTTGAGGATTGTTATGTCAAACAATGAGGTCAGGGTATGGCCTGTCACATGGACTTTCAGATTTCAGTCCGTGTTTTTCTCTGAGTCACAACCACAACGGAAGATTTATTAAGCGGTATAACTATTTTTTATACCTAAAAAAACAAAATTCTATTAATTGTCATCCATTGTCCTACTTGTTACAAATTTCCTGCCTTTCCTTTATTATATTTTATTTTTCTCAGAATGAACAACATCTATTTTAAAGATTCTTTTGCACCCTATGTACTATAGAGTGCATCTTTGAACTCTGTTTTAAAGTAATTGAGTAATTCCCAGCTTTGTTAATGTTTTAGAAAAAATAACCTTCTTTCATCACCCTGCAGAGTGAATTCCTGAATGACTTTTTACTTTAAATTTGCTCATTTAAAGTAAATTATAGTTACATACATCTTATTGAGAAATTTACAAAAGGTTTTACTGAAAAAAATTTAGATTATTTTGACTTACAAAATATAAATTGTGATTGCGGAGGTTGTTGTCAAACTGATATATGGCAAAATAAAAACCCTTTGCAAATGGTGTGAACCTAGCTGAAGTCTGATCTTGAAGTAGAGGAATTAGAGGTCATAAAGTTGATGTCAAGACGGAGATCACATCCCTTGTTCAGGATGTGCCATCTTTCTCTTCATGTTGATTTTGTCTGTGGATCAGAAGGAGAAGGTCATATCATCCTTTCATCAAAGGCACAAAAGCAAAACTTCTTTTCTTGTGGTTTATTCTAATCATAGCAGTCAAAAGCAAAAATAAAATGTGTAAACATAATTACATAATTTAGAGCAATATTAAATCAAACAATGTCAATACGCAAAGAAAAACAACCAACAGTTTACAGTATTACCCTATTCTCTTAAAGTGACTCGGTAACATTGTTGAAGGTTGATGAAAAAAATTGCATAATTTTTGTATAAAATGTTACTTATTATATTCCTTCTACTATACTAACCCTCTGACATGCAAAAAATCCTGAAGAAATCCTCAAACCACAAAGATATTTATTGTTTTCTTTGAAGGCGTCACTGGTCAACACCCTCTAACAGTGATTAACAGTAAATTCTCTCAACCATTTTTGAGTTTTCCCAACCGTTTTTCTATGAAAAAAAGACATAAAACAGGCTATTAAAAATCTTTCAACACTTAAATGTCTGGAAAGGTATATAGAGCCAATTTATTGTTTTGTGACGATTTACATTCACCTAAAATGTAATTAAATTGTAATAATATAGTAGGGAGAATTAAGGAATCGATCAGATCAGTTTTTCCCAATTTGTATCATTAATAATGGTCCGTTTTTACTCAAATTTTCAGATTATCTTTAATTGTACATCTAGCACTGAAGTCATTACATTAGCACCACTTTCTCTCATCTGAACAATGTTACCAAGTCTCTTTAAAAAATAATAATACTGTTCAGGTGGCAAAAAAGGGGAAGAGAGCAACCAACAAAAAATAAAGGTGAAGAAATGAAGCAAAGAAACAGAAGCAAAGCGAGAAAAGGTCGTAAGGAACCAAGACAGAACTGAGGGGAAAAGGAACAAAGGAAGAAGAAATTAGAAGGAACAGAAAGAAAAAAGATAGGTGAATCATAAAGGAATGGATCATAGACAGATATAATAGCAAATAAGTGTAACTATAAAATGAAATGGATTACAGGATAATTGAAATGATCATAACCAGATATTGTATCAAAAGTGTTGATTGGGTGGATCAATTTGAATCGAGTATAGTATAGAATTATAACAATATTGAATCAATCATAACGAGAAATTGATCAAAGAGTGAATTTCTATCAATAAATATACAACATTGCACATACCTCAAAATTGAGGTAACTGAAACAAACAAAATCTATAAGATACAATATCATCTTTGATTTTGGGGGAAAACACCGTCTGTTTGCTTATTTAGTAATAAATATGAACAAAAATTAATGTGCTTTTGCAGAGATATCCAAATTATAATTGGTACATTTGTTCATTTACATATACTTATGCCTTCAGCGTAGGAAGTCATTGACACTTTGTCTGCTTTAGGGCCATAGGGACATTAACTCATTTTGGCTCTCAGCAGAGTATCGGTGTAATTTTTTTAAAGTCAGTTATTAATTTTCCAGTACATTCTTTGAGTTTTGCCTTGAAATAATTCATGCCATAATATCACTTTCATGTAGATCTAATGCATCTTCAATTTCACAAGTTCCCAAAATAGAGTGTGTTACCCGTATCTAATTCATGATTATACTTTTGAGAGGTCAAAATCCCCTGATATTAGTATTACTAGTATACTTTTTCAAGCAGGAAACCAAGGATTAGAGATCAAATCAGCTGCTCTCAAAGCTAAACATTTTACCCCAAAAATGTCAAGTCATGTGCTCATATCAGCCAACCCCCCCCCCCCTCTTTTGAGAGTTTTTGTTACCCAGATTTGACTACAATGTCTATAAGTTTAAGAACCAGGAGGCCATTATCTCTGTGTATATGAATATGAGCTATTGCCCCTTTGTCTCTCAACAGATGTAATCAATATTTTCTCACAATTATATCTATGTTGAAAGTAAATTAAACTTGTTAGACATGGACCAGTGTTAAACTGTTGAACACATTGCAAGTACATGTACATGTAGGACTGTAGGACTATGGACTATGTATATCCAATATTTTGTTTCTTTTTTGCTCATTTGATCGTTAGTTTATAGTACTCTCCATGTTTTATCTTATTAATGTGAAGTTGTGAACTATCGCTAGTTGGGATATTAAGGGAAAGTAATTTATTTAGTAGAGAAAAGATGCAGCCAGTTGCAACTGTTTAAAGCAGCCATTATTCTACTCATATGCAGTAGAGAGAGAGAGAGAGAGAGGGAGAGAGAGAGAGTGACTCCCAGTGATTTGACAAATATAATTTACGCCACTATTTTGTACTCTTGATTAGCTCATAATTATATTCAGAGTGGGTGTGAATTGTAATGAACTATCTTCATGCCAAAAGGGTCAAAGTTACAATTCATGAAACAGAATGTTTTACAAACGATAAGGATTTCAACATAGAGAACAGACGTAGGAAGGGGAATCCCCTTCTAATTCCTGAATATTCCTTGAGAATGACATCATCATTGTAACCATGTGACTTGAAGTGTGAGAAGACTGTTTCTGAATGTTCAGGAACTAGGAACTTGTCACTGTGGTGTGGTGTGGGATGGGTAGGGGTGTTTTGGCCACAGGTTGCCAGCCACCACCTCGCCTCGCCCCCCCTCCCCCACCCTCCCCACCCTCCCCCACCTCCCCACCCCCACCCTCCCCACCCCCATGTGGCATAGAATATTACAAATTCAGTATTTATTGGAATTGAAATACAGGGAGGAGAGATAGAGAGAGAGAGAGAGATAGATAGAGAGAGAGAGAGAGAGAGATAGATAGAGAGAGAGAGAGAGAGAGAGGCGTACATGTATTTACATAAAAAGGATGGGTGCAAAAACATTTTTGTTTTCAGGAAACAAGAAAAATGCAAGGGAAGGGTTGGGCTACCTTAGTCTGAAAATGCAGACTTCCTATTGCTTAGCCAAGTTTTATATTTAACCTTGCAATAGAGCTTGATGGAATTAAGGTATTAAACAATGTTTGAGTTGCTTTGGGAATAATGTTAACAAAACATATTCTATTTACATATAGATGTGTTTTTGTTTTGGGCAGACACGCAAAAAGGCTCAGGTGGTATGCTTGTAAGTAACTACAGAGCAGTGATATTAGTAGTTGAGTAGTGATTTGGAATTTTTAACGTTTTTAAAGTCGAAATGTGGAATAATTTGTAAAGATAATATGCAATGCTTTAAACGTGTGATAAAGTGAAATGTTATTCACATATTAATTACAACATTCAATATTACATATTATTGCATTTTTATTTAATGTATATTACAAGCTTGACAAGTAGAAAATATACTAAACTGAGATAATTAGGCCTTTTATATTCACACTAAGATAGGATCGTACATAGGCATAGTGCACTAAATGAATATATGATTATGTGGTTATGCTTTAAAATATTGTGATTATAATCAAATATATTGTTGCTTTGTGATTATGCTCAAAAATTGAATAGAGCATTAATTTGAGGGAGGGGTGATAATATGGGGGTCGGAGTGCCACAGCAACTGAGGCAAAAGAAGCCTGGAAAGATTTGATTGATTTTATTTTTATTTACCAACAGCAGTACAGTAATACATTTCATACAATGATATTTACATAAACAAGAAGAAAAAGTATTGGTTGGTAAAAGTGGCCAGATAATAGGATATGTGCTAGTTGATCCTCATCCCTTAAACGGCTAAACAAAGTATTTTGGTACAAATCAGTTTAGAAAACGTAACAAAACAAAAATAATGAATTTACTATTACAATGGATGCTTTATAAAACAAGAATACTTATAACAATGTCTTACAATATACAAGAATACATAATAGTGACCCTCTTGTGGTCTTCATCTTTCTACTATTATTGTCATATGCTATGCATCATTATGTCATCTTAAAGATCCTCAGCCAAGGAAAATATCATCAGCTACGAACATATATCGAAAAAGGAAAGACAGACATTGGACTATTGGATGACAGACAACATCTTGGCTGAAAAGTGGGACAGCCAGACTGACAAATTTTCTCTGACCTAGATTAAACATGAAGTTTGATGAAACATGACTTTATGGGTTAAATGACTGACTGATATATCTGATCTCTCTTGGCACAACTGGGCCATGATGGGGCCCCCATGCATCCACACGTGTTCCGGATCAAATGTCACAACATGACTTAAGCCATCAACTAAATTAACACTCCTTTTTTCTTCTTTTTTTACATAGATCTTCCGAAAATAGTGTGTGAATGATGATCATAATAGTGGACTTTGATTCGACCTAGCTTGCTGTTTAATGGGTTTATTATAGGACTAGTCATCAGGGATCGGGAAACCAGGGAGGATGTTTACAGGGTTTCAGTGTGGTTATGAATTTTGACAAGTCAGAATTCCTGAGTAAGATGTTACACTAAAGTGTTGTTAAGTTTGTCAGTTATTGCACTGTATGAAGGAATGGGGATGAGGAAAAAAGGGAGGGGATAATTTAATAAAACATTTCTGATTTCATTTTACTGTTTAATGTGCAATGACAATAATTATGGAAGATGTGACATATAAGCATCACTATTAAACATCATTTGAACATGATTAGCTTGTTTAGACTCTATAATCATCATGCTGTGATAGCATGCATCTGGCTCAAACTCAATTGCAAAGACTTTCAAAATAATCAACCTATTACAGACAATTTCAGTGGCCTTGGCCATCGCCTATTGAAATGTACAAACATTACATTAACTTATTTCGTAATTCGATTATGATTTCTATGGGAAATACAGTAGGGTATTCAAATAGCCCTGAGTTAATTTTTCGAAAGTCTTTACAAAAACTAATTTACATTTAGTTTTGATGGATCTCCTTTGTTTTTGTTTTCATATTTTGATACATTGTACCTCCATATCGTAGACCTGGTCATTTGAATAAGTCTGTTTATCTGTAGTTGCTTGTTCATCTCATAAAGAATATTGTACGAAATGCACAAATGAAAAGAACTGAGAGTGATCCATTCCATGTACATGGTTCTTGAATGTCAGCCTCTATGTTGCCAGGCGCAGGTTCAGGATTTTGTAAAAGAGGGTGCACAATATTGCTTTTAAAAGGGGGCAGGATTTTGGGTACTTATTACTCCAGAATTCTCTGACAAGCCAACAACAAAAAAGGGAGGGGAGTCATCACTTCAATTTATAGGGGCACAATGTTGGACTTGTGTACTAAAGATATGTTTCAGGGGGTGTGTTCTAGTTGTGTACCCCCACACACACACACACCTGCCTTAAATCTGCCAGTGTATGTTGCTCTTATCTTTTCTCCATGTCTTTCAGCATGCCATTGAAACTCAAAGCTTGGAGATCAGCTAAAATGTTCCAGAGTTGCTTCCTCTTCTAATATTGAGTTACTTCCCTTGCCATGTCCTCTAGATCTGCAGGTGCAAGCCCTACAAGACAGTATTACAGCACTCCTTGAAATCAAAGATGGCATGGCATATTTTCTAATAGGTGGGACTCAATAGGGCTTGGTGGGTGCATTGGGTAGCCCTGAAGGTTTTTAGCAAGCAGTGATGTTGCTGCAGAGGGGGGACATTTGGTTTAAAAACTGAAAAAGAGAAAAGGATAGAAATAGAAAAGAAGAGAGGGAAAGGGAACAGAAAATGTGGAAATAGATAAAAGGACTCATATTCTCCTCCTAAGACTATAGAGTGCCATTGTTCATTTGCGTGTCATCAGCAGAGTAGGAATGGTGGTGCCCCCATGATTCCAATGCCCCTTTAATGGCTGAACCAAAGCTAGCCACTGTTAGCGAGAATGAGAATGAGAATGAGAAAATGTAATAATTTTCCAACACAATCAAGGGTTGAAGAGTCATAAAGAGTATTTTTATTTGATTGACAAAGTTTAATCAAATTGACAAATTTAGTGTGTAAGTTGAGCACGGAAAGCCCTCATACTCCAGTCATAATTACAATCAAGATTATTCAGTCCATCTTCCATTTTTTGCAACAGTCGAGCCTAAACCAGTACTACAAGTCTACAACTAGAAATTAATTTACCATGGTTTTGCAGCATAATATTCATGGTATTCACAGTGTTTTGGCGATGTTTTTCGTTCAGTGTAAGTTCACCAGAATGAGTGGCTACACAATACCTCCATTTCTTGCCAAGTATTATTATTGACCAGAAGTAGGACGGGGTCATCATGGTCGGTAAACAAATATTTTTTTTCCACTTTGATAGGGGTATTGGCCTTAATCGATAATACTGACATTTGTATAGTGCAGAAAATTGACCAAGGAAACCCTGTTATTGATGGTGTGCTTATTTTTGCCCAGAGATAAAATGCAAGCAGCCTTCCTTAAAGTAATTTTTTTCCATTCTTTCCATTTTTGTTCAAATACCTGTTTGTAGAGCTAGGGGAGAAATTGCATAGATTATAACGTCTTCTTTATAATCAAGGGTATGTATTTTGCCCAAGGACATAATTACACGAGGATTTGAATCTAAATTCTCCCGATTACTTAATGAATGAGGTTTTCATTTGTCATTTGAAGTTTATTTGTTCCACATTTACATCAAAAAACAATTTATTATTTTTTTAATTTTTTATACAAGCGTATAAGCGTAGATTTCACACAAAAAAATAAAGATTTCAAATCAAGTATAATTTACGGAAAATAGGTACGAAGTTTCGAAATATATAGATATGACAGGCACGGCAAAACAATGTAAATGTGGGGAGCCTAAATAAAAAGGAATAGGCTCCCGCACTGAGTAACACAATATAGTTGGTCTGAATTTAAAAGGTAATATAGGAGGCGAAAACGGAGTAGTATAGTGTAAGATTCTAGAGACGTACAAGGAGGGTGAATTTGAGACGAAAAGAAAAATAGAATAAAGAGTAAAGAGTAAAGAAAATAATAGTGAATCGAAGGAAAACAAACGTTAACGTGTAATTTCATTTGACGATTGCAGTTGTTTTCTAATTGAAAAGGACAATATTCTACTTTATTGTGTTCGTGTAAAAAAAAATGTTTTAGCAAATACGAGGATTCCCCACTCCCCTTGAGGGACATTAAAGAGACTGAGGTTGCACAAATTTTGACGAACTTGCATGGTAATCCCTATATCCTGGAATGTTGTTGGGACGCTACTGCAAACATCTTTTTTTTTAATTCAAGCAAAAAAAGACACAAAAAGGATTAAGGAGATCCTATAGAAATTTAGGGCAACTTCTTCCTCACAGTTTTGTAACCATATTCATGTTATTGTATGAAGGTATAAAATCTTGAAGAACAGACAATGGTATACAGCTTGAATGAAAATCGATTCTAACTTTATAACGAGAAATGAAAGTCCAAGATTTGGAGGTGTGATCCTCAAGTCAGCCAAGTTTTCGGTAGTCCGCCCCCACCCGACAATTTCCCTAGGAAATGCGGCACTTAGGATCAATATTTGAAGAGCCCCCGCCATAGCATCCTGCTCTCAAGGTACTATCAGCCAGCCAATACAGCATTGACAGCAGCATAATAATCAAGAAAAGCAAACAGATTGAAAATGTTATTCAGTGTGTTCAGTAGAGATTTTCCTCTTTTGATTGCATTTACTTGTTTTCGATTTGCAAAAGATCCAGTTTCGTAACATACCTTCTTTAATTTTCGGGGTTGGCGAAGAAGTATCTCACCCTTCGATAGAATATAAACGCTGTTTGAAAAAGTTAAAAATAAAATGTTAAAAGTAATCACACTGATGCACATTGATCGAATATTACAATTTACATTCAGTTTTAAATCATACTTTGTTATATTGAATGATTACTGTTATCTACAATAATTTTGTTCATTACTTATTCACATTTAGGAAAGTATATGTGTGGTTGAACTCGGGTCCTTTTTATTGCCTTATTTCCTTCTTCTTCTTATATAGTACTAATTCGTTTCCTCCTCCTCCTCCTCCTCCTCCTCCTCCTCCTCCTCCTCCTCCCTTCCTACCTCCCTACCTCCTCCTCTTTCTCCTCTCCCTCCTCCTCCTCCTCCTCGATTCTCCGCCTCCTTCTTCTCATTATAATCTTTCTACTCATTTATTTCTTTCTTTCTTTATTTTCTGTTTTCTTTTTGTCTTTCTTCTTCGTTGTCATCTTCTTCTTATACGTCCCCTCCTTCTTCTCCTTCTTCTCCTTCTTCTTCTCTTTTACTTGTATATCCCTTCGATAATATAAATAATTTATACATGATTGTATACCAAGCGATGCAAACTGAGAAACAAGATTAAGAAAATAATATAACACAAAGTCATAGCTAATAATTAGATCTTCATTAATGAGCCAATTAATTTACGAGCAGTATTTTTTAATCCAAGAGACTCATTATTTTTACCATTATACCAAGTCAAGGAAAACAAAAAACACGTTTGGGCTGTAATGTTTTCTTTCACCTTGGTAGGCGAAATATGACGGTTTATTTGAAAACAGACAAACAAAGGGTTAATATAGACCCACAGTTACAAAAATGCTATGAAAATAATCACATCGTTGTCATGGTAGCGTATTATTTATTCAAATTAAAAGAAAAATACGTCATATTATCTGTATAATAACCCCTGCCGCGTCCAATGCGTGTAAATCAAATTTTGTCTTTCTTTTTTTTCCCTTTTCCTTTTTTAAAAATCATGTTTTAGCCGTAGTAAGGTTATTTTAGCTCAGATTTCGAGGCCATTGTAATGTGGTCTCCCCCATTCTTGTAGCATGCATGGTTCGAACTTCTCAGTGCTCTGGAGGGCGTTTCATGAAACAATTAGTCGGTGGTTTTCACCGACTAATATCATTTTCACCGACAATTTTATTGTCACCGACTAATTTCCAGGCCTCTGATTGGTCAAATTTAGTCAGAGCCGACAGTTGTCGGTGGACAAATGTTGATGAAATGCCCCCCTGAAGTCTGAAGTATATAGAGAGGTACTCATTAGCATTCTATAACATAAACATTTTAACGTCACCTTTAACCTGTTACCTCAGCATATTTCAAAAGAAGAAAAGAAATAAAAGGTTGAGGTAAAGTACAAAGAAAGAGGGTTCAAAGATTTAGGTACTTTGCCATCCAGTTTAGCGTTTATGAATTTCTGGTTTTGCGGGGCTCTGCAACTCCTGGCTTCAATAGCCGTTACTTTTTGAAGGACTGAATCTTGATGTAAATTGATTTGTTATAATTACCGACTCTTGCTTGGCAAAAAAATTCACCTCCAACCACGTCACGCTATATATATATATATATATATATATATATATATATATATTTTTTTTTTATGCTGCCTATACATGTATAGGCGAGAGATGAAGGTTAATCATTGAAAACAGACTTAACGAAAAATGAAAAGATATGCATGCTTACAAAATGCAATTCCAACAATCGTACAGTAGCGGGCCGCGTCTTAATTTTTTCGTAACCAAGCGAGCCCAGATTCAGCTCATATGTACATTTTGATAATTTGAAAATTCAGTTTTTAATTTTGAAGAACATACAACCCGTCATCATTTTTTCACCTCAACTCCCCCCCCTTTTTTTTCTTTTCTTTTCTTATCCTTTTTTCTTTTCTTATCCTTTTTCTTTTCTTATGAAATAATTATATTTGATCTTTTGAATAAAAAGAAACTAGAAAATTAAAATTAACAACTGAACGGACAAAATACGATCGTGCTTTGGCATGACTTGGCTTATTTTGACGATGTTTAATTCTCTGACCAGATACTCTGTTTCCAAATTAAAACTAATCTTCCAGATGCACCTATTCTTGAGAAGAAATGTCAATATGTTCGCCTCCAGTACAAATAGTTCTCTCCTACAATACCGTTATGCGGACGTGATGATGTTCACGGTATTTCGCTCAACCCACAAGGCTATTGTTTGACAACGAGATCGCTATTGATATGCAAATTTTACCAGTCATGACATGATTATGAATTTCCATATCTCTGCATGCCTATCCGATGTCTAAGCTACGTGAGCAGCTGGTCGTACGATGGATGACTCATCATAGGGTAAATCCCACCTTTCGACATATTCGAGGAAAAAAACAAATGAAATTGGACCGATAATTTATTATTGTAATGTGATAACCAACATGACGAATATTGCCCTACCCTATGACATGGACGTTACGTAATGAGATTTAATAATAACAATTTAACTTTTTGTATGGCGCATAGAACATAGGCATACTTGAATGTCTCTATTTGCTTGTATTAAATTATAATTGAATATTTGAATTATTAGTTTTTTACAAGATGTTCATATTTTCATGATCGGTGAACAGGAATCCTGCTTTGAAAATGATACGAATTATATTCTCGCACAGTTCTGGCAACAGCTAATTATTCCCATTGTTTTTTTAATGAGAAACAGTGTCACGCACGGAAAGTTGATTTTCATAAAATCAGTTGGGGTGTCCAGTTTACCTGCGACAAATGTGTGTAATTAGAAATCCGTTTAGTTCCTAGAGAAAAAATTCAGACGACCCTCAAAATAGCATGTTGTTTCCCTGCACGTGTAGTTCCTTATGAATATTTATATGAACTTTGACCTGAGGCTCTTGCCACATGATAGTTGTCCAATCAGATACTGTTTCTATGAGAATATCTATTTACCTCGAATTCCATTGTCCAATCAGAGACGACTGTATATTAACGGCAAACGCTCATTGTAATATAACTGAAAGCTACTTAGTGATTGGTCTAATATGAGAGGTGTGTCGACCCATGTGACCACGGCGAAATGAAGGTACTGAATATTTATAACGGAGAGGCAGTGGAAGATTTCCAGCTGCTAATGATTGTCTGCACAAAGCAACACACGATCGCGGTTGCCGTGCCTTGTTCAAAAAACAGCTGGTTCACTTGCATTGCAATACGGACAGGAATAGCAGCCATCAGCTGATCGCTGAGCAGGGCTATCAAGATCGGATGCAAAAGCAAGCTGAATTCTGTAATTTTCGTGTTTTAAGATCTTTTTTGTGCGAACGAGAAGGACAAGTTGATACCTTTCATCAGAGAAGTACCGCAGTAACTTCATTTTTATTGCATTCCAATAGAGAATTGTGTTGACTTCAGGTTCAAGTTGGAGACAAACGCAAGACTTATTCGTCCGTCGACCGTCGTTGACTTTGACCCCAAATCGGATTTGTGAAATTTGAGGGACAAGTTGTCAAGAAAGGAGCTTCCAAAGATTGCAACTAAAGTACTATTAAAGCATAGCATAGTCACAGACATTTTTGTATTTAGATAATAGGTTACTTGTTTTTTGTAAAACTAACTGAAATAGAACTTAGATTGAGTTAGAAGAAACAACAGCCAGATCGACCTCCAAACGGCGGAGCTAGCTGAGGGCAGTTGGACTGTGTGGGTCTGTTGCTATTGACACTTGGCAAAGATGACTTGTTGTTTGGCATTTATATCTCATCCTCAAGGATTGACCTTGGGGAATCGTCCATTTTATTCAATATATGACACAGGTACAGTATTACATTTTACTCGATAATTGTTGTAATGCCGCTGTTTTATCCAACCTTTTCCCCCAAAACCAGACAATTACCAGACAATGCAATAGTACATTTTATTTTTATCATTGTTGGGTGATAACTTCTTGATACATTTTCAAATATTAATTATAGACTAATTTCATTGCAAATCTTATTTGGAATTGAATTTTGTCAAGACTTTTTAGATGTAACTGTGAGAGTTAGTCTAGACTAGTCTATTTGTCAAACATAATCTGATGTTGCTTCATTTTTATCAGTTATTTAGTGTTAATTATGAATGTTAGATATTTTGTTTGTCTTCGTTCATTTTGTTTGATCTCAACAAGTACAAGAAAGAAATCTTTATTAAAAGGTGACAATGTTTCTAGCTAGCAAGGCCAATATTATGGAGCTCTGTTGAGTTTAATAGGCTGTTCATTTCATTTATTTAATTTGTTTAATATGCATAACATGCATAAATTTGCATAATAAAGTGCACATATAGACCTTGTATGAATTGATGGGGCCATGGGAGTTGGGTGTCCAGACACTTGACATAAAGCCCTCTCTCTTGCCTTCGGATTTGACAAAAACTATAAAATAGCACTAACCAGGCATTAGGAATATCAGGTCCCTCAGAGAGGACCTAAAGCTGTCGGTCCTCTGGTTGCTTACTAACAAGCATTTATGCTTTCTTAGCAGTCAGGTAAAATAACCACCACTAACATATAAGTCTTAGAAGATCTATAAAATATTGCTCGTAAACTATATGTATACTCGACCTGTCCATACGCACAACGTCTACATGTACAGTTTACAGTAGGTTTTGTACAAATCTCCCTTGCAGAATTTTTCCAGTAGATCCGGTAATAAACTTAAAGATAATTGACAACTACGTTTCACAAAAAAAGTCCTATTACAGTCCTTAATTCTCTCCTAATGTACCCTTTGTTGCTCTGTTGTCCCCCTGGACTTGCGTGCACAAACACAGTGTGTACACACAGATGCATGTCCAAACGTGTAAGCCCCGGCCCACCCCCTCATCACCATAATTATAGCTGTCAATGCAAACGTGTTTGCTCTATACTCAAACAAGTGCACAGAATTTGCATACAATTATAATTAAGGCTATAGCTACATGTATGATTGGCATTGCATTTTACAGTGCTGCAGTTTCAATATAGCTCATCAATGTTGGGGGAGTATAATAGTTTATGTGAGCCCTATACACTTATGGCGTGCCGTTTGACCAATAATTCAGATAAACACTGTTTATCGCCGATAAACACTGTTTATCGTCGAAAAACAGTGTTTATCGACTGATAAACACTGTTTATCGACTGATAAACACTGTTTATCAAGCGATAAACACTGTTTATCGAGAGAAACTATGTTTATCAACTGAAAAACACAGTTTCTCTCGATAAACAGTGTTTATCGGCGATAAACACTGTTTATCGAGAGAAACTATGTTTTTCGACTGATAAACACAGTTTCTCTCGATAAACAGTGTTTATCGCTTGATAAACAGTGTTTATCGGTCGATAAACACTGTTTTTCAACGATAAACAGTGTTTATCGGCGATAAACAGTGTTTATCTGAATTCTTGGTCAAACGGCGCGCCATATACACTTCATCTTTAAAGGGCTATCTGACCCTTGGATAAATTCATGTGTATGAAACAGAAAAAAAGATTGAAACAGAATTGTTAATGTTTGAAATACGAGATCACTAACTCTATACATCAAAATATATTATGGATAGCATATTATCATAGGTCCTCTGAAGAGAAAAGACCCTCTTTAGCCATATTTTTGTTTTTTTAATTGAAATTTTAGTCATTTTGTATGTTTGAACAAATTGGAAAGTTGTCCCCCACTACATAACAGAGACATTACCGATTCAGCCAATATGGAGAGCCCATACTTATAGTTTTTACACCTTTCAACAATTTATAACTTTCTAATTTCTTGTCTGATTTCACTCAAACTTTCACCAGTCTACTTGAACTTCTCTGATTGTTCTGCTTTCCTCTTAGAGTAGTTTGCTATCAAGGTTGGATTTTCCTTTAATATTGAAAACAAATTCAAGAAAAAAGAAGCTGTTATTTTAATCCAAATTGTATAAGTGAGAGCTTGTTCAGTTTACAATTCACAGATATTAAAATTAGTTTGTGCATGAACATGTAAATTGTTATTTTATTGCTTTTCAAAATGGCAATGCATAAGACAAATTCCAAGTGCTGCTATAGAACTGTCAATCATTGTATGTCACAATTAATAATGTTTATTAGATTTTGAATGACTTTGTCGATTATTTAAGTCAACAATTATAATTAAGTTACCGGTACTCCTAGTCCTACGTCCTGTAGAAGCTAGGAGAAAAAAAAAGAAATGAACTTTGAACAGCACAATCACATCGTCATTGTAGAATAATCTAATTGTTTGTCAAGGAATATGAGGTGACATTGCTGAGCTTGTTTCCAATTCGGCTCCTGCTCTTTTTTTGGGCCCGATAAGACTTTATTATTTTAAATTTTCATTGTTTCTTCAAGTTTGTGCTGAGAATGAACTTTAGAATTGAGCTAATTATATTGACATTGTTTTCTAGTTCATTTTGTCAGGTGGGGAATATAAATGAGAGCGGCATTCTGTCCTCCGTTGCATTCCTTCATTCTCATAGCTGATAGCCTGTAATGGACAGATTGTCAACGGCCAGAGAGGAGTGGACATAATCAATGTACATGTATATCACCAAAATTAATTGTGCAGAGAAAATGCTGCTGTTCCCTTTTCTAGATTGTAACCAAAATGGTAGGCTCCTTGCCATAGATTTTGATAATTATTTGAAAATATGAGAATACAGCATGATTTTACAGGGACTGTATGAGATCGATTGAAGCAATTGCACTGTATAAGGAGAAAGTAAACAGTAATTTAAAACAATTTTTCTTGTTATTTTGTCTTGATACAGCTGGTGGTGACTATGAGAAGATCTGGAATGAACACTGCGAAGATGAAGTCTCCTTGGGAGAATATGCCTATGCTATGCAACATCTTGCACAAGAGCATTGGTCAGCCAAACATGCAGATGACAGGATAAAATGGTGCCACGATGCTTGCATAGAATACTTCTTTCAAGGTGGCATGAAAACTGTACTTGAGAAGGACATGAGGAGAAGGGTACACCATGGACAGAGGAAGGAGGAATCAAGGTGGCTCTGCAATAGTTCTGCCTTGGTTAGGAACGTTAATGGCAATTCAAATGGCAACAATATATCATCATCATTACTCTCCTCATTAGAAGACTTTCACCAGCAGTATTTCGACTTGGCACATCCCTTAGGCAACAGGCATAATGCAATGTAAGTTAATATGCAATCATGTTCTGTCTGTGTCTGTGAATTTTGTACCCAAGAGATAGCAATTTATGGCAAATGAAGGGCAGTGTCTTTTACTTTGGATCTTTTTCAAGGTTTTAATGCATGAATAAAAGATTCCAGATTAAAGCATGATAACAAAATGTCAAGTCTGGAGAGTATTTAGTAGAGACTGGGGGAAGCTCCAGATTTATCCCATGTAGAGCTGAGTGACTACTTTAATGTTGATATTTTTGTCTGGCCAGAACTGTAAAGACATCCTGGCAACCTTCAGCACAGGAAATGATGTTAGCAAGCCCCTTCCCCTCTGTGCCGTGACATAGGGAGTGGATATATGCCAGCAAAATAAGCTGCATTTAAAAAAGGCAGGCTCATGCGACTTTCTTCAGTTCGCCAGTCATGCATAGCTTTTTATCATATCCCCAGGTCAGCCCCCCTACAAGCAACTGAGAATCTAACATGTAAGCCTACATGTATAGTACTGTTGATTAATTTAGTATTGTACACAAACACCAACATAGGTGTTGGCTCAATTTTGCTTCTTGATTGAAATGATTGATATTTTTGTGTCATTGGAGGGACTTGGAGTAGTTTATAAATGGAATTCCCTCATATTTGTAGGGTAGTTAATTTTTATTTTCATGTTTATTGCACTTTTAAACTCTCAATTACTAAACTGAATAATAATATTCCTTACTTGTTTGAACAAGTGTAACGTGGGCCGTCTTCTTTGAGTGAAATTTTACAGAATAACGGATCGAAAAAGATAATCATTTAAATCCTTACCCTCATCCCTCTTTACATCTCCCCATTTCCCCCTTTCTGAATTGTAATTTTAAACAATGTATTTTTAGCAGACAAGTCAGAGGACCTACATGTACATGTAGTCTGGTCAGGGTGTTATAATCAGGAAGTTGTGTTAATTTGCATTGCGCAAGCTTAACCAATTTGCCAAGTGAGTTTTACCTGGGTCATTATTTAATTTCCAGCAATGATCCTTTGTTGATTGATGTTGTAGGCAAGGAAGTTGAAAAAGGGCAGAATGAAGACAAAGAGGAATCATCCTGTTAATTGATCAGACTAAATGACGACTCCCAATATATTTCCTAATATATATTTCCTATTGTAGAATAAGATTTGATGGGTTATTTGAGAGCACATGTTATTCGACTGGACATTACACATTTTCACAAGATCCATATATATTAAAAACTCTTTTTGAAGAGTTAAAATTTTAATGTTCCCTTTGATGTATGGTTACATGTAAAACACACTCCATCATAATTTGAATAGTGTCTTGTTATTCTAATCACAAGCACCTCTAGAAGTATTGAGTGCAAGCATATGTTGAAACCTGAGAGATGTTAGGACTACTAAGATATCAGTCTTATTGATTTGTATTGGTCAGCTGTCAGTAAGATAACGCTGAGCCATTTATCACAGAAGAAAAAAAATAGCTCAAGGTTGATATCTTGAAATAGTCACTCTGTATTGATTATGTTGTTAAGAACTTTGTTATGTAATACTACACACTTACATAATACAGGTGGCAATTAGATCAAGGACATTATATATTAAGCCTGAAGTACTTTTGATATGTTGAGTTTTTAAGTATGATCCAAGACTGTCTGTAAATCTAGAATGCCCCAGCTGAGGAAACATTGCAGTAATTGTTCTTGCTGGCAGTTCTATATCAGAGTAGGGTTGAAAATGCCGATTATTACCTACTTCATATACTACTTAATAGAACGGACAGCTTTGAAATATACATGTACATGCTGCCCTGTGCAGGTGCATGCATGTGCATGGAGTTGTTATTGAAATAGTACAAGGAAGAAAATACAGGAGGAGATATTTATAGGTATTTTATGTTAAGGAGGTCCAGGTCAGTTTCTTCTCAATGCCCCTACTTCCATTGTTCGGTTGTTCTGAGTTCTGCTGACAGAATAGAGACCAGACTGCTTGATTTCTTCTTCCCTGTCCCTTAATTGTTTTTTCTTTAAATTTACCTCTGTTTTTGAACAATAAGTACAGTACTTTTACTTGTATCTTATATACATGTAAATAGTCAAAATGGGAAGAAAGGACAACATACATGTACATGTAGTAAGAGTAAGGGAAAAGGGAGAACATATGTAAGGCCTGGAAACTAACCTACTATCAAAGCCCACATGACATCTGGAGCCTGCCTTTGTCAACACCTCCTCACACGCCCACAAGATCTACCAATCAGAAGGCTTGCCTTGTGTTACTGGGTCACCCCACAGGGACCCTGGGGTCTATCAATCTGTGGGTAAATACTCCACTGGTTTGCACTTGATATCAGATAAATTGGACAATAGCCATTTGGTGTGTTTAAACTTGATATTATATTGGATAAGAATCAACATTCAGATAATGGGGTCTTCTTCAATTTGTAGGCCTATGTGTATTATCGTGTATCCCATATTTTCACATTGCAATTTTAATCTGCATATTGAACAATGGGTTTGATGTTTGCACAAAAAGAATTTTTACTAAATGTACATGTATGTAGCTCCCCAGTCTGTGTTGTTGAACAGTCGAAGGAGTGGTTTCTTCTTTCACTTTCGCTTCACAAGATTTGATAGAAACTCGACCTACATATGGAACTGAAGCACTGTACTTGAAGATCCCCCAAGTTGCTTAATGGAATTTTCCACTTAGATACATGTATTTTTCTTTGTTCAAGACTTCTATTCTTATCTGAAGGAGCTATGGCAAAACTAATTGTGTCATCAAGCAGTTTGATATTCCTAGTTGTTTTTTCTTCATTTAATGCCCTTATGTTTGTTATTATTTTGTTCATAATAACTGCAATATTGAACTTAATTTTACTTTATGAATTACATTCTAATTAAACTTTGTTTCCTTTTTTCCATTCTCCTTCCCTTTCATATTACAGATCACTGCCATTTTCTGGCCAGTTACGACTTCTAGATGTAGGCAGCTGTTTCAATCCGTTCCTAGACTATGACGAATTCCTAGCAGTTGGTATAGACATCTCACCCGCAGTTGAAGTAAGTAGAATAAGGTGTAGGGATTTGTTTGTGTGAGACTGATACATTTCATTTTCTTATATGAGCTAGTCAAATGCAATTTTTCTAGGACTGTTTTGAAAACTGTTGGGCTCAAGCAGTAAAACTACAAACTTGCAATAATATTTTCTTTCATATTTGTATTTAATTTTTAAAAAATTGGTTTTGGCAATCAGACTTGGAGCACTTAAAAGAGTAAACTGACCATTTAAGCAACATAATGGTATTAAATAGATAATCAGAAGAGAGCAGGTTTTGTTTTGTAGACGTAGCACAAGTCATGAACCATCGAGTACTTTTTAACCTGCTAGCTCTGTGGTGTGTGAAAAGAATAAAGCAGAAGGGGAAAAAAGACAGGAAAGTGAGGGACTAAAGTCAAATAAGAGCTTGACTGCTTTTGCAGGCATGTCACAAACAGCCGGAAATGCGCTCCATTCCTTTTGTCTATTCACTTCCTGATCTTTTACTGGCCCAAGAAGTAGAGGCCTCTGTAAGGCTATTTTCAGGATTGTGTCTATTTTTTGCCTTCCCAGCTGATGTGATTGATAAAACCAAATGTTGAAATACTGGTTCTACATTAGAACAGAGGGAAATAAGCTAAATTTAAATCAATTTGTATATTTGTTTTTAGAAGGGGGAAAAAAAGGTTTTCAAGGAAGAGGATATTTTGAATGAAAAAAAAAATATGTTGACGTACATTTTACTGAATCAAAAACTTACAAAAAATTGTTTCCATTTTCCTCCACAGAGTGTTCATAAATGTGACTTCTTGAATCTTCAAATACAACAACCTCTTCAAGTTGCTCCAGACACAGTCAATAGATACCTAAGAACGTTAAAAAGTCCTGTGGAGACACTTCCCCGGGAGTGCTTTCATGTCATCGCCTTCTCTCTGCTGCTGTCGTACTTCCCTTCGCCGTACCAAAGATGGATTTGTTGCCAGAAGGCCCACCAACTGTTACAGATGAATGGCCTTCTCCTTATCATCACCCCAGACTCCTCCCACCAGAACCGTAATGCAGGCATGGTCAAGAGCTGGAGGACTGCCATCGAGTCACTGGGATTCACCAGATGGCGCTACCGCAAGGATACCCACCTGCACTACATGGCCTTCCGCAAAACATCGCAAGAACCACCAGGTGACCTGTCCGGCAACGAGGTCGGACCAGACATGCTGTACATCCCTCAGGACTTTAATGAGGATGTGGAGGAAAGCGTGTTCTCGGACTGTCTTCCGAGGACAGAGGCCGAAATAGCAGACTTGAGCGATGCCTTCAGTGAACTGCCATCACATTTCGTGGATGATTTTTCTGAACTATGGTAGATATCCTGTAATCTGTTCATACAGGCTACATCGTACATAGCTTCCAAATGTAGAACATCTACAGAACCTTGGACTTTGAAGTTCTTTCAGGAGAGTGTTTGAATATGTATATATATTTGTTTCAGATAGCAGAAGTGCCTTGTTACGATCACACCAGCTATCAAATCTTGTCACTAAAATAGATCTTAATTTCATAAGAAAATGACTAGATCTGAAAGAGAATTAGAGAGAGGAAAAAGAAAACAGTACACATGCAAAGTTTAAAATGGAGCAAAAGAACACATTTCCCCAGTAGTTGTTCTAAAATTCCCAATGAAAGACAATCTAATTTTTTGAAAAGTACTACAATGTGAAAATAAAGTCATATTTAAACCTAAATTTGAATTTTGAATGGATAGCCGTAGAATTTCCTTTAATGCTCCAATACACCCTTGCATATTGTGCTATAATGTACATTAGCATATGTGCTAGGCAATGTTGCATCATAAAGTATTTTACTTGTTGAATGTTTTTGTGAAATGTCAATTCTTGAGCATTTGATCACATCACAAATCATGTGGATGTTGTTACATGTGTGATGCTCTGTAGCATGTAGAAAGGGTAATGACATGCAGTCTTGCTTGCTAGGCAACTGTGTAGACCATCTCAAGTGATCCCAACAACCACCTGGTAGTATACCGTTATACACCCCCCCCCCCTCCCCCTTTTATTCATTCCCTTTTCATTGCTATCACTCTCATATTTCTAAATTCAATATTTTCTACTAAGATTTAACATTTGCTTCTTTTGATGTCTTCAAATGCTGCCTTGAATTAAAGCTCATGAGTTTTCATGGTACATGAAGATATTAGTTTGACTAATTTCCATGAGAGATAATTCTTGTCTTTGTAACTTAACAGGGAGTACTACTATATTTTATCCATAACAATTGTTACGGAAAATCAACAGATATTACATTGAAGACTAGAAAACGTATGGAAGTCTATTCACTTTCTGTTGGCATTCTTCAGCAAATTTATCAGTATTACTATTAGCACTATTGAACAACAAATGTTGAATGATATCATACAACATGAATTCATTGTATCTATCTACCTTCCTGTAGGCCACTCTATTGTGCTTACTCTCTCAACTCAGCTATACTTCACACACCTCTGATTATTTCTAAGCTTTTGCTTAAATCATTAACAATTCAACTTCAGTATTAAAATATTATTTAAAACACCTCTGTAAATAAGGACTTTGTCGTATTGGACTCTTTGGTATTGGACTCTGCAAAACAGATTTTTAATTTTTTATTTAAGATTTGGTAATTATATCAAAACGATGGAATTTTTCGCTTTCATGATGGTTACCTAAAATATAATCTCTCTTTATAGTTCAAGTTTCTTAAAATTCTGAGGAAGGCATGCTATTTCTAGCATTTTGAGTTTGACTGTACGTACATGTACATACATGTACAGTGTATGAGTGAGAGCTAGTGAACACTCTGCATTTCCTCAATAGGTCATGCATGCAGAGTATGCTTATCAGTTTTATTCAATTCCATCCAGTCAATAACATCTATGATAAATAATAGTTGATGTCTCTTCTAAAATGGTGCATATTAAGTTGAGCATTGACCATGTGTATTGACATATTACACCAAAGATGTTTTCTCAAGTCCACAGACCAAGTCAAAGTCATATCTTATAGAATCCTTTTATATTACATGTATGTGTATTTAATTTATAACACCGACCAACCCCTTTTGATTTGTAAGAGAATTTTCTATCATTCCATGTGTACTCTAGATTAATGTTACCGATGCGATTTATTCAGTATCATAGTCCATCCAAACATAAATTTGTTTATGTGATGTGTACGTGTATCTACCTATATTTTATAGTGTTTTCTTTAAATACAACTCTAGTAAAACAACAACATAGCTACTGACATTTTCATTGTACATTTACAACTGGAAAGAAACATATTTTCTTATGCAAATCAGAATTTGTCTGATTCCTGAACTGGATTTTAGTTTTCTACATGTACTTTTTCACCAGTTTTTGTATACTGTATCTTTTTATAAGCCTCAAGGCCATTTTGGTTTTGAAAAGAAAGTGTAGATTGGATACTATCACAATCAAGTGCAGTGGATTTTTTTTTCTTCCTTGAAATAGAATAATTATTAAGTTTAATATGTGAAAATCAGGACTCCTCAAATGTTAAAAGGAGATTAAATAACTATGCCTATGTGCAGAATACAAATAAGTATTCTCGTCTATGACCATCTCTTTTGCCAAAATATATAGAAACTGGATAACGGTTACCGTAAGGAATATGTAAGAATCATTGTTTGACAACCAGATCTCAGTGACAGGGTTTGCTAGCTGGCTTAAACCACATATTTAAAATGTCTGGAAGAAATATATACATTTATATAACACGCTAAAAGAAATTAGAATATATCTATGTTTGTACATGTTCTTATGTATTTGAAATACTCCATGTTTGTTGCAATTGAATATTTTATTAAGAAGAGATTGATTAAATTTTGCAAAAGCACATGAATATGATTTGTGTTCAATAGTGTTGGGTAATCAAAATATGAATGGTATTGTTAGCACAAGAGTGAAAGGGATGACAAAGTGAAAAAAAGAAGTGTGAGAGAATATTCAGAACACGATCGCAACTACTTTCAAAAAATCAAAATATGGCAATTTCACTAGCTTTGTGCGTATCTATTGAAATGTGCGAACATGACAATAGCGTGTAACATCCGTTTTTTCGCAAATAGTTGCGATCATGTTTAAGATATATATTTATTTCTTGTAAATAAAAAAAGTCTTGTCACTTGAAAGGGGGCACCTTTTTTTTTGGGGGGGGGGTGGGTATACTTACGATACGTCATTTGGCTTTCAAAATAGGGGGGATGAGGCAAGGGCGAAAGGGTGAGTTGTGCCCCATTAAATACGCCAGTGGCTATCACCACCACTAAACAGTAAACCTTTTGGAGCTCTGAATTTGGTCAAAATGAAGCAACACTATTTCGCAATCCATTCACGTGTTGCAAGGCATGATTGATTGTATGCTAAGTAGACTCTCCCTCCCTCGATGAGTCATAGGACACGAAACGATCGATATGTACAGTGGATGTTGCTAAGATCGGGGGGGGGGGTTACATTTTGTAGTTATCGTAGGCTATGAAAGAAATATAAACCCTGTTATATACGTTATATCTAGAGGGGGGAAAACATTAATTGTGATAATCGTGCAGAGAGATGCGGGCGAGAGAGAGGGGAAGAAAGAGAGAGACAGAGAGATAGACATTACAAAAAGGCAGACAGACAGACAGAGGGGAAGGGAGGGGGGCCTTCTCGCCTTCATAGAAGACATCAGAGCATGAAAGGTGTGATGGGGTTGTATGATATAAATCATAAAACGAATAGGTGAAAGGATTCGATGAAATTTTAGGGAAAGTGGCGGTGACTTTCCGTAAATTTCCGAAGCAGTGGCGGATCCAGGGGCCCGGGCCCCTCCCATAGAAAAAAACAGGTAAAAACACCCTTTGTTGAAAAAAGAAGTTGGGCCCTCCTGGCGCCCAAGGGGTGGCGGTGGAAAAAAAATAAAAATTTTCGGGTGCCAAATTTTTTTTTGCTCACTACCCCACTGAGCGAAAAATCGACCGGCACGATTTTCAAATTTTCGCACGAAGTGGGCCCCTTTTTAGGCCCCCTCCCTTGCCGCCGGCTGGATCCGCCCCTGTTCCGAAGCGTGGGAGGATGGAAAGTAGCCGGAATTTCCGCATTCATAGCCAGAATTAAGATGGCGCCTTAACCTCAAGGGCATTACAAAATTGCAAGGAATATGACAGGATGGTTTTAAACAGATAAAAAGGGGGAAATGGTGTAAAATTAATAACAATTTCACTACCACTAAACTGTAAGCAAATAAAAAAGGAAGATAGAAAATTGGGGTAAATGAAGAATAGGGTAAATGGTTGATTCCCATTTCACTCTTTCTTCCTTTCTTTCTTTCTTTTTCTTCTTTTTGTTTTCTTTCTATCTATATTTTTTCTTTCTTTCTCTCTTTCTTACTTTCTTCTGCCTTTTTTCCTTCTTTTTCTTTCATTCTGTTTTCTTTCTTTCTTTCTTTACCTTTTTTCTTTCTTTCTTTTTCTTTTTTTTTTTCATTCATTCTTTCCTGTTTTCTTTATTTCTTTTCCCCCAGACTTCCTCCTGCCTCATTAAAGCCACTTACAAAACAGTAGATCACTACAAAGTTCTTTCCCCTGCATACTCAATTTCTGAGCCGCAAAGCCTGAAGCATTAGGATTCCTGCATGCCGGTTGCATCAAGCATCACTTTATATTTTTTTCCCAGGTGGATCATTGCTTTACATCACATCCGACATAGCAACAATTATCAACTAGATCCTGAATATTTTCATACAGATTAGACGTAAAATTCGCAAAGTATGTAGGACAGTGTCGTGTCTGGGATTTAGCGTCGGAGGGGGTAGCGAGGGAGTGGGTGGGGGTGTTCCCCTTCCACGGTGAGAGCTTTTAGCATATTGCAGTTTGTAACCGTGCAATTTGGTACAAATTTAGGGTATTTTTTATTAAATTGAAAAGGACTTTATGACTTTCAAAAAAGTAGAAGTTCTGCTCTATCATATATAAGTCGCTTATTATTGGGGGAGGGGGTCAGCTTATTTTGCGAGATATTCGGCTAGCCTTGAGTAAATGTGTTAAAAGCAAGATCAAAACATATTATGCCCTTGCTTGAAACATAAAGGTTAAGTATGTAAAATTTTATCTGTCTAACGGATGATGTGTAAAGTGAGAGCACTTCTGATTGGCTTTTGGATACTGAACTTACGAATTTGTCGTAATTTCTAATAAAGAGCCGGGGATAGTGGCTGCCAAGCAGTCAAACAGAAACAGACTTACAAACAAGTATAACAGCAATAACAACCACTACTCTCAACAAAAACCACAAAACAATTGATATTTCCAATATATTTCGTAAGTACTACGTTTGTTTTTCGAAAAAGTTTTTTCTTTTTCTCTTATTTTCCTCTTTTTATTTGTTTCTGCCATGGGGAGGGGGGCAGATTGCCCCCACCCCTCCGCATACGCTAGTGTGTACCACTGATCGAAACTGGCTTATAGCCTGAAATTTTGCTGCTTCGTCACCGAGCCAAGTTACCAGGAGGGCCCAGATTACTAGTAGCTGACACTAATATAAAGTTTCTGACTGCGATGACTGCGATGGTCCAGGATCGATTCTTTGGAAAGATTTTGCAGTTTTGAAAAAAATGCATAAGAAGGAAATAAAGAGTTGATATCGCGTATACGCAAGCAATGTTAGATTAAGTTGCATCATACAATACTGGTAACTTGAGAAGGAACCATCTGGCTGTTTGTAACTTTTCATCTCTCCCTATATTTCTCTCTCCTGAGTCTCCTCTCTTTCTCCCCGCATCTTGTCCTCTTTTTTTTGGGGGGGGACACACGGTCCCATGTAGTTACACAACAAGTCCGTAAATTCTCTGACAAATAAGTCATATATAAATTTAATGATAAAAAAGGGTTATCACATTTTTATGGTGCAACTTGAAATTTCTGATGGAGGTATAATGGGGCACACTTATTCTTTGTTCTTCATGTGCATTGAAGACATGCAAATGACATGCAAATTGAGATTGGGTTCTGCCGTGCCTCTCCCCATCCCCATCAATAATTCTCAATGGTGACTTTTCAAGCGTTTCGGGGGCAAATCGTCCTCAGCCCATGTGGTGCTGTACTGCATGATTAAAGCAGAAGATTGCATCATCCATGACGTCATTTTTTATCTAGAGACCCAGGCGACGCCGCACGTACCGACAATACCTGATGATTCATGTATGGTAATCAGTGTTAGATTAAGTATGAGTTGTGCAAATATTTTATTGATCAATGAATAATGAACAAACTATGCTGCTAAGCGATGTCACCGTTTCTGAATCCTTCTGACGATTTATATATATATATATTTAATTTTGAGGTGTGATAAAACTCTGCAATTTATTGTAAAAATGATCTGTCTCAATGTTTTACCGGTATATAGGATCGACAGCTTCACTGGGTTTTATCCTTAATTAATTTAGAGCCAGCCAGCTCAAAAATTGGATGTCAATATATTAAATAGAAATATATAAAAGATAGCATTGTCCATTGAATTCCACGATGACGTCCTCAATGATTATAATTTGCAGGTTGAATTAGGGGTCCAATATTTGCCTTTTGTCTAGGCTGTCAGCGACATCTCGGGCCCTTAACATTTAATATAAAGGCCATCACCAAAGTCAGCATGTCTTGTCCAACGAAAGTTATATGTCAATTTCGGGGTGGGGTCCACGGTACCTTACCACAATACGCATATATTTGACACCAAGTACACGTAGGGCTTGGACAATAGCCCTGAAAAGATTTTGCCTTGGATCTTTGATTTTAGATAATAAGATCCTCAATTCCATGGTCGTAGTTCTCCATGAGCCAAAAGTAGTCTTTCACTGATAACGCATGTTCATTACTCCCTAAAACACCCCCTCCTCCTCATGGGTATCACTAGCTTTTGGTCAAGAACAAATAGTACGGGCCACAAGATAGACTTGACTCTGACCTACTAGTACTACAGGGGGGTGTTTCACAAAGATCCTAAGTTGGACTTATCTCTAAGTTGGACTTAACAATTTTGGAAAGCCGTTAGTATCTATGAAAATATTTTGTAAAAGTTATTTTAAAAGGCATAAAATGTTGTTTCAAATCATTCATACTTTCTATTATCAAGGAGATTTTATGTTCTTGATGTGGAATTTATAAAAAGTCTAAAATACTTTAATTTTCGCTTTTGAACATATTTTATTTTAAGGCTTCAAATGGCTCTCCATAATTTTTAAGTCCAACTTAGAGTTAAGTTCGACTTAGGGGGTGGTATTCCGATAGCGCGTACTAGTTAAGCCTGGCTTAACTTAGTCCACACTTTTATGGAGTGCCTGTTGCCAACTCATTTACCCTGTACAGATTATTTTAATCCTGCAATGAAAAGTGTCAAAAAATTCATTTTGCAATGAAATGGGAAGAAAAAGATAATATGATTATGAACTGAATTTTAATAAAGTCCTTGGTAGATTATCTTTGTCATGAATATTGAAGGAGGAAGATGAAACCTAACATTCCATAGAAGTGTGAACTAAAATTCTTGTTTAGTCTGGACTTAGTTCCGGCTTAACTTATGAGAATACCACCCAGGATCTTTGTGAAACACCGCCCATTAATATTTATTTAACAGGTTGTTTTGATGACGTCATCGCATTCATGCGCGGCTGACCAGTGACGTTGACAATGATACTTCGCGCATCATACTCTTTCTTATTGATGACGCAACAATCGGATCCACTTTTGCGCCATGAATTTACGAGATACGCGCAAAAGTCTCATGACATCTGTTTGTTGACAATATAAATGCTCGCATTCTGATTCAGAACCTCTTCGAGTACACTAGCTCTTAGCTTTTTGCTCTAGATTTGCTGAATTCTATCCTCTATCATTACAATTGTTAATTATTAATCACAGTTGAGATGGTATGTTTGGATCTATATCTGATAATCATATAAATGAATTATACTACAGTGTATATAAAGAATTCATACACAAGCATAAAGAAAATAAAAGAAAATGTAATAACTATCAAAATATTGTTAACTTAGTACTTTTTATGTTCTTAGCGATTTACAAATAAATGTACAGCTGTATAATATCAATACTCAATGCAATGAATACTTTTTCATTAACATTTGCTTTATGATAGAAAAGATATAAAAATGAAAAGTTATTTTTTTTAAGGTCATTGATGTAATAATTAGTGATGATTATGCTTGTACATGATTTGCTATACATAAAAATAAAATGATATTTTCCACTATGAAACAATTTTCTTTCATTAAATAATTATTTATATTTAATACAGAGAATATACACTAATCAATTTGGGCATATCTCTACTCATGTACACAGATGAAGCCATCCATTCTGATCTCAATTGATGATCTCCTCGAGACCGATCCTCGCATCATCATCCCAAAGCTGCTGGATTCCATTCCACAGGAACTCTGTCCAGACAGTTCCCCAGTTCCAGACCAGGGAAGTCCAACAGCGAATGATGTTGACTACCAAGGTGATGATGACTTTGATCCCTATGAAAATCTAGAGGATACCATCTTTGGTGATGTCTCACCAGCAAAGTTCTTCTTCCCATCATCACACAAGAGCCATGGCATCATCGGGCAAGAAGCTTCATCCTCTCCATCTTGCTTTGCGCCCATCCCTAGTGATGCTGGCTACGAAGCCGATGAAGACTTTGATCCAAGTGATGATCTCGCTGATGAAATTTTTGGCGATGTCTCACCCTCTAGGTACTTTTTTCCATCACCTTCCGAACTTGAAGGGATGGAGGACAACTATGGACTGAAACTGCCATCATGCGAGAATATCCACACATACTCTAGCTCCTCATCGGAAAATTCTTCAGGTTCAGAAGATGATGAGATGGAAACAGAAGTATGTGCTCCTGCTGATCAGGTTTCCTCCTGGTCATCTTCGGACGATGAATCCGACAGTCGGAGCCAAGCTGACGAGAATGTCAATGATTCTCTGAAGGAAACTGCTCTGGCACTGCGAAGTGTCCTCATGGACTTGGAAGTCATCGAGACCTATGGTCGACTTGGAGGAGAGGAGTTCGGTGATGTCCTTGTCGAGGTGCATACAAAGTCTCACCCATCTGGACCCACCCTGGTCGCCTACAAGGACGCGTATGGCCAGATCACCGTTCCACTTATAATGGGTTGCAACCAGCATGCAGCAACCATCCTGAGAAAGATGGTCGAAGAGAACGGCATTGACTCTATGAATCCATCACAGCGCTCATGCTCCTACATCTGGCAAACAAACAACGAGCTTGATATGTTCATCTCATCATCTGAGATTGAGAATGATTTCTACTTCGAGTCGTGTGAAGAGGAAGAACTTATAAACCTTGTAGAGGAAAGTCATTCCAGAGGTCATAAGCGAGGTCGACATGAACTCGATAGTCACGAAGATTCAATGACAACGCCACTAAACAGCCGTCATAAAATTCAAAGACTTGACTAGTTTTATTGATATAAAGAAGATGCAATAAAATCATTTAAATAAAAAGTATTCGCTTTGCTTTGAGTGTACATTGCTGTTTCTTGCTTACATTACTTCTTTAATACAGATCTAGAGACTGGAATAATGAAATGAACAGGTTGATTCAATTGAATATCTTTAATATTTTATTATAGAACAGATCTAACATTCACCTTTTAATTTACAAATGTATATGAACATGTTACCATTTAATAGTTATCAGGATAAAAAATAATCCACATCACTTTGAATCCAATCTTTTAAATGACAAATTGACACCAGATTTTAAATGAAAAATAAGTAGACAATGAAGAGGATAAATTACAAAGTATAACTTTCAAATGTCTTAGCTAAATATGAACACATCTCACAAAAAAACTAAGTTTCATTAAAGTACATCATAACATGCAGTTGTACGAAAGAAAGGGAGATAGAAAGTGAGATAGAAAGCAAACTCATGGTTAATAAAGCAATGAATAAAACAGGATGACTCCAATATGTATTTTACTGGCCATTTCCAGGGAGAAATAAGAGCTATGATTAGAAAAGAAAGAAGAAAAAGACCCGTTTCACTAAAAGTGTTCAATGTTATGAAGAAGCCTGGGTCTGTATTCGGAAAACCATTTTCTCTTTTATTTATTCAGAGGTATTCTCATTGTCAAAAACCCATCTTAACAAGTTATTGTTGAATGTATACGCATATGTGGCTGCATATGCACAGAGCTCACAACACAATTCAGCAAATACCACTGAAAGTGATATTCTCTTAAGATAAAAAATTATGTCAAATAAAAGACCTTTCATTGAATTAAAAGAAAGAACAGTTTTCAGAATGCCATTCCTAGATTCCGTCTCAAAACTGAACAATGACAAATTTATGTCAGACATTGATACCCCATTTATATAAACGAGACGAACAACAGACCGACGACAGACAGAAAAGAAATTTACATCACCCCATGACAAAGATTTTGTGGGTATATCTGTTGGTTTTGGAGTCAATTTGGTGATGTGATTGGGGTATGATGATAGAGGCACATTAAAATATCTTGCACAATTTTGGTGAATCTTTGTGAAAAAATAAAATTTGCTTTTCAGAATGACTACATTTACACAAGCACCAATGATTGACAAAATGAATACACCAGAACTCTGCTTCACTACATAATTTTTATAGCCTATGTTTTATAAGGATACAAGGCTGATATTGAAACTGCATTGGACATCAATATCCATTTTTAATTTGCAATTTGAATAGAACTAACTCACTTGTATGATTTTTTTATGCTTTAGGACACAGTTTTGTAGTTGATAAAATACAACACTAAATTCACAAAGCACTATCTTCTAACTTTAAAAAATAAAAATATTGCAAGTGTCTCTCAATTCCATTCAAATACAATAAAAAATAGTTCCTCACTCAACAGATAAAATGAATAAAACAGAAAAGTTTCCAAACTGAGTAGTAGAACTGTCATCTTGCATCTACAGAACCATCCAAATTTTCATAAATATACATGTAAATACTTTGGCTTTGTGCTTCCTAATAAGATACAACATTACTACTATTTGCCTTGATATGCTACAAGGGCAGGCAGGCAGAGGTTGGGTATATGAAGATAGCAGTTTGAGAGAAGCTCAAGCTTTGCTAACTATCTATTTTGATGATGAAATATAGTCTTGGCATTTGTAACTTTGATGAAACAATCATGTGGCAATCTTCACTTCCTACAAGGAGCAGGTAAAACTACAAAATAGAAATCATCTACTAGGAGTCAGATGAGTATTGACACATAGTTAGCATCCATCTTGCTCTGGCTCTTATGATGGTTCATATATGATCATGTATCTCCATTGGGTTGGGCAAGTCTTGGTTTAATAGTTGACTCAACGTTACAGCTTTCTGTAGCTTTAGCAACCATGGATCACAATAACATTGCACAATCTATGAACTACACCTGCAAGCTTTCTAACCATTGGCCGTAGGTAATATAAACAACATGAAATCACAGAGATATACAACTGGGCATTCTATGCTAAAGCAAATGATACAATTTTTTTTCGTATATTGTGTGAATATGTCTATACAGAAGAGAAATTGATTTATTTCCCTGTAGCAAAATGCCTGAAAACATCTAGTGATAGTCACTGCATGTACATGTAGCTTCAGCTGACTACTGGTACTCAAATATTCCAATATTACCAAGATTATGTGAAACAAATATCCTCTATCCTACGTCTTGTCAAGCAATTTTTTAAAAAGGTCATTATTTGAGTGTACATTTCTCTCCAGACTAGCAGTGACTGATTATTAGAATTCCATATCTCTCAAGAGTATGAAAGGTTGTATAAGTCTCAATTTTCAATATTCATACTCGTAAGAAAAAAAAGCATATTCCACATAATGCAGAACCATGTTTTCATGCTTTTGGCTGTATCTAAATGTTCTTCACAAATCTTTTGGATGTGCTTTTGAGATGTAGTCTTGTTTGGCAACTTGAGGAAGATAAACGGAAATCAAGTTGGCAACACTCATCATGTTACCATATATACTTCCTCAGATTACAAGTTCTGACAAGCTGAAATTGATAAATAATCCCTTGTCTTTAGACATACAGACATAATTGCTAAAATAACACAATAGCTACTCTCAGCCTATATTTAGCAATGCTATGACTAAACACTCAGTAAATGGGAATTTCCAGAAATAAAAAAATGCAATACCTGGAGTGGCATTGTGTGTTAAATGCTGACAGATTGACTTTGATTAATGCATATCATGCATGTTGGTAATATCAGATGAGAAGCAGAAGGCCTTTATTATACTACTTATGTCACTGTCTCTGGTAAATGGATGTCTGACATTCACCTCTGCACAGTGAAGAGCAGTGAGCTGAAATTAAACTCTGCCCTTTCTCTATACCATCAAAATACTCAAAGAGAAAATAAAAGTCCAAAAACAAATTTAAATCAATTAACATACACAGGAAAGGCCATTATTTCCTGTTACACAAGCAGATCTTTGAGGTAATAATTGCACTTAATTGTTGACATATCATGAACATTGCTGTTTCACACATGTAATGTACTTTACAGAAACAATAGAGGACAGCATACAGCATTATGCTGCCTTAAAAATATTTTAAAAAGCAACATGTTAAACAGAGTTGTTGCTGAGGTTTTCAGTGTATGATCTATCTGGGTGAGCTTCATGTTTGACTTTGGTTCCGTAAACTTGAAGATATTTCTAAATCATCCGAATTTTACAATCCTTTCAAATAACCATACATTCTTCTTCTTTTTTTCTTTTTTTTTTTTTGGATACCACATTGTGTATTGAGAGTCTGAAGGAAATTAACTCTGCAGATTTACATGAGTTACTGCCCTACCAACTCTCAACATATGATACAATGAAACTAACAATGGTGTGGCTTTACTGGTCACTACACACACACACACACACACACACATGAATGATCTATTAACCAGTTGACAACTCGATTCTCTCATTCCCATAGGCTTAATACAGGAGCCATCTGGTACCAGTCGGCTATGTTACGGGAACCCCCCTCCCCCTCCCCACCACCCCCTCCCTGTCTACCAATGTTTATTGACTTGTAGCTTGCTTGTTAACCCTTCTCTTACCACTAGCTCACATTATGTTAATTCTATCAAATGTTGGATTACAGGAGCATCTCCATACCATCACAAACTTTTACTACTGACAAAAAATCAGTCTGTGCTGTGTTCAGAGCTTGTCTATGCATGATTGCATAGTTTTTAAGAGAATACCCTGCATTTATAAATACATGAATTTAAAAAAATGAACTGTTAAAAGAACATTGCATTAATAAATCATATTGAAAATGGTCTCTCCTACTTGCACTATAAGTTTTATGATATAAAATCATTGTCTACAATGTCCATAATTCAACAACAATATGGCAAAATGAAAACTCTGCTACATGTTTTTAGGCATAAAATATTACTTTTTCATTTCATATGCAGAGGCAAGCAATGCCACAATCCTATAGGTTAATATAACAGAGAGGCTGTGTTAATGTCTAACTAGCTATGACAGTGTCTGGTATAATTATACACACATTTTAATTCAGAATAGAAAAGTTAGAAAACAAAAAAAGAAATTTATGATAAAAATTTAAATAATTTTATGTGGGGCAATATATATATTTATATCTGATGGTTATAACTAAGTAGAAGATATTGCCAACTTCCACAATATCATTAGTCACTGAAATACTGATAAAGTAAAAGAATAGATATATTTGATAACTCATGAATTCTATGTTGGCAACATTAACTATTCATGCAATACCTTTCTTTGATTATAATAAGAATAGTTATTAAGAATAAATACATTTTTACGAAATACATATTACAGTTATATCACTGGAAAAGAATTAAAATATATGAAGGGACCCGACTTAATCTTAAATAAAGTTTTACATAGTTTAAATTATCACTTTTGGAAAGGTGATGCATTAAAACAAGGCTCCTGACATTAAACACAATGACAGCATTGGTAGAACTATCAAACTATTATCTTGGTAATACTTTGATTGGCTGATCTGCAAATCACACGTTTGTGCAAAAAACACAGATGTGAAAAACAAAATGAATTGCAACAGATGTCATGCTTTGAACATAATCAAATTAGCAGGTGAAGCAAGGATAAAACATGCAATGTTTGTTAATTGATTAAAAATAACTGCATAAGAAGGACATCAAATATCTTATCACACCCTCTCTCTCCAAACCAAATTTTTTTCTGTTCGTTTGGAGCTAGGAGGGCATTAACTCAAATACTTTAATGCAGAGTGAACACCCTTCTAGCTCCAAACAAACGATTTCTTCTGACTCAAATATGAACATGTTCTGTACTCTCTATGGAACTTATGCTGTTTTATGTGCAAACACCAGTTTATCTTAGGCCACATTATCTCCCTCGTAATTACTCTCTAGCTAGCAATTGCTCCATTTTCGGTCTCTTTATGCCATGTATATGCTACTTCAATCTGTCTATCAATCTGTCTATCAATCTGTCTTTAAATTCGTCCTTCAACCCATTTTGTTGCAGAATGAGAAGCACTAAAAGGGGGAGATCCTACCAAGATTATTGGGATCAGCATTGGTTATTAAAGCTCAAGGTCAGTTCTAATAATGGAAGTACATTTACAGAGTAACAAGGGATGACAAAGTATAATCAACGGAAATCCATTTATTACCACCATCTCATGTTAATGGTTTCACACAAAGTTTTATTTTTCTGCATAATGTATCAAGAGGACTTTTGTTATGGACTTGCAATCAATCCCACTACAAGAGGAGATTACTTCAATTAAAGGGCATGCCAGATCAAATTAAATACTGAGAAGATGTTGATATTGATGCATAATTCCATTCTTACATTGTTCTATGATGCATGGTTGTAAGGAGGCTAGTCTACTCTCTCTTCTGGCCAATGGGATACTTAGTACGGTCAGGAAAAGAGGATCTTTGAACAAATATAAATACTTTCATATCGTTTGGTTTTCCCACAACCAGAGAAGCAGGAAGCAGACATTCGAAACAAAGCTCTGACTTTCTTTTTAAAAAGAAAGGAAATACTAAGTCTCTCTTATCCATTTAATATTCATGTGTTGGTAATTTAAAATCAATAAATACACATAATACAAATATGAAATAGATCTGTATCAAATGGTTGTTTGAGAGCATACAGGCAAATAATGTTCTTACTACGTAACTGGTTATCAGAAAGTGCTACTGACTGGTCATTAGCATTTTCTAACTGCTAGCTAGTCAGCAAAACTTCCAAGATCATTGGACACATTACTCCCCTGCAACTTCACCCACAAGAACTGTGTGAGATAACACATATATTCTGAGCTGATATCCATCTGTACTGGGCAGGCTGAGATAAGTCAGACTGACCTCATACAAGGCACATCCGTCTACTGCTGGGTGATACCAGGAGGCTGGAAGGCATAGTGCAGACAAGCCTTCCAACAGATTATGTTCTATCCTACAGGCATGCAAATGGACGGTGTTTCGGTCAATAGTACATCAAGAGGGTGCCCCATTCCTTGTAGGTATCCAATAGCACAGGCAAATAGCAACGCATGAACGATACAACGCACACTGTCTGTCTGTCTGTCCCACTACAGATACAAACTAAGTTCTAGTCAGTCTGCATCAATTTGTCTCCATCTCCTCTTCACTGTCTGAAAGTCCATTGCTGTGCCGTTTACTCCTTGCTCCTGTGTGACTCCGTAGCTTCCGGTCGCTTGTTTCCGTGGCAATATGCTGCTCCTCCTCCTCGGCTTCTCCATTTTCTGTCGTTTCCTCTCCTCGTCTGGCAATGACCTGTGATAACGACTGCTTGTATTCTTCCACTCTATCTTTCCGAAGGTAGAAGAGTACGTAGGCAGCTTTCGACTGTGTGTACCAAAAAGAAACAGTGGAATATATTTAAAGTGTTATGTTTACAAAAGTAGAGATTAATGCTGTTTGGCCTCTTGCCCATATATTCACTTTCCTCTGGAACTCATTCACAACTAACACACAGAATTTTATTTAAATGTACTATTCTATACCATAATATGGCAAAGGAATTCCCTAAATACTTATTTCCATTTGAATGCATTATGCATTATTTCATTGTCTAGATATCCATCCAAAAGGCCTGAAACAGAAAAGCTTAAATAAACTCCAAAGCAGTAAATATGTTTTAACCTTCTACATTATTTCAATTTTCAGATACTCCTGTCGAGGCTTGAGGTGACATGTTTTATGAATTACAACCAGCTTACAATTTCAAGTTAATAGGACGTAGAGTTGCAAATGATACAGCATGGAGTTTTGGTAGAGGAACATTAAATTCTTTAAATGTTATGTTATACTTACAACCACTTGCTCCTTGCTAGCATCTGACACAGAGCTATCATCAAAGTAGTACCAGTTTTGTGTGCATGCATTCTGTGCATATGCAGTGTCTGTGAAGTTAAAAAGAACACAGAAGAATAAATCCCTCAATGAATTGTACGTAACATGAAAAAATAATCATGATCTAAGGAATGCTGAAGTAGGTAATTACAGTCACTTCCAAACTTGTCTTGTTTGTTTTGTTTGTTTTCCATCACCACCTTCAGAGTTGATTTGTTTTTGTCTTTGTTTCCTGACAAAATGTGACCTTCTACCACTCAATAAGCATATGAAAAGGTAATGATCCTACTAATAAGATATCTTTCCCAAATACTGCCAGCAAACATACCCTTAGCAAAATACTTGATTGTACTGCACATAAACAGCTTGAATTGACTTAAAGATAAGCTCGAGTTCTGGTAATGATAGAAAATAAATTCTCACATAATCGAACAAAACTTACACTGAATGTTCAAGATTGCAAATAAAGGACACGTGCCAAATGATTTTGGTAGAAAATGTATAGGGGCTGAGTAATGAGCATAGAAAGATAAGGAAATCAAGGTAAGTAGGCCCGACACCATGTGCTTAACACAGATCACTATGTGCAAATGAGAGTTGTGGTTTATATTGAAGATGATTTCCAGCAAGCAAGTTTATGTGTGGTTGTTTTTATCTTACTGGTTCAAACAATCAATATACTGCAGAATACACAATCCAGAATGAATTATAGCCATGTTCTCTTGACATATGATGCCCATACCAGAGCTCAAGATTAGCTTTATACAAGAAATGATCGACTCACAGTGTCCTCCTCCCATGCCTCCATAGTGATTACTGACCGCTACAAGATCGTACTGATAGGGGCCACCATTCGGACATATTACACTACTGGACATGTCCAGATTCCTGCAAGCAGTAAGGTAAGAAAATAAAATTATGTCATTCACATCATTCATACAATCTTGTTGCGATTGAAAACAATCCATCATCATTGTTTAGGCTGCAAGCAATAATATGGATCAACATATTACTTCACAGGTAATGTATATTCTTGGTAAATGTCAGAAGGTAATGATACACATGTACATCAGTCTCTGAGTTTGGATAAGAGTATGGGGGTGAACAAAACACTACCTTGGAACATCTGCAATTGGGAGAAATTTCTGTCAGAATATTCACAATCTCTGGATTTTGTATAATGATGGACAAATTTACAAAATGGAACTACCTTTAAAAGTACTATGTCCCATTTGCAGGCCAAACAAATGAAAAGGTTAAATTCCAACGGCATTTGAAAGATAATACTAATTTAGAACTTCCCTCAAAACGAAAAGGCTTGGAAATGTCTTTTGGGGGGAAAATAACGACCGTTAGTTGTCAAATCGACTTTAGGGATTGCAATCCTTTAAGTAACTAGTCTGATTTTCAGACCCTTCAATTAGTTTAATTTTGGCCATTACAAGAAGTGGGTTATTGATGTAGACAAATGCTCATGTACCCTTTACAGCTCATTTTATGTATGTTTACAAAAAAAAGAAGTCAGTCAGTCACTCAATAGTGTCTGACAGTGAAGTCTAGAAAGTAAACTGGTTTCCTGGCATAATTTGAATACTAGGACACTGCTTACGTTTAAATTTCACAGATAGGACATACGTGACATATTCATAATTCCTGCAAAGTTCTACAGAATTTGATGTTGGCTGCAAATGGGACATAGTACCTTTAAAGAAACAAAAATGTAATATTCACTCATTTGTTCACCTGCAAGATGAAAAAAGCACACATACTCTAATTATGAGCTATGGAAAGATTTCTATTGGCACATAAAAACAAATTTCTCTTTACACACAAAGTGATGAAAGTGTGAAACTTACTCTGTAGGGAAAGTAACTAATGTATCTAGCTTGTCCCTCAAGAACCGATTGTAAGAGAACCTCTTGAGGTGAATGATAAGCACTTTGGGTAGTTTCCAGAGATCAAATTTCTTGGTAGCCTCCTGGTGTTTCTTGCAAGCTGGACAGTACCTGCAGGAAAAGTATCAGAAAATGGAACGAGAGAAGATTTTAATGACCTTGTTTGCTTGGATTAATGAGAAGGTCTTCAAATCCCCACTTTTCACTCAAACTCCTTTATCTGCAGCAATGAGGATTAGGACTCTAGGAGTGCTACATCAAACAATTTTATTTTTCATTGTGAGTAGGAAAAACAACTATCATATTCTTTAAAGATAATAGTTCAATTCAACATGGATATTTCTTGAATAGAATAGTTTTGACCACATGAAATAGTTTTATCATGTCACTTTTAACACTCAATGTTGGTATAATGACTCACCAAGAATCTTCCTTCTCCAGTGTTTCTTCAGTTAGGAAGAGGTTAAGACACTCATTGAGATCTACTTGTTGCTTTCTTGACACACTCCGAAGATTCATGCTTTCATGAGGCTCAGAGTCCTACAACAAAAGATAATTAAAGCTGAATGATAAAATACAGAAGACAGAGCTCTGCCTCTAGTCTATTTATGTGCAATAAGAAACATATGGACATGGTAACAATCATGTTATTAAACTCAAAATATAACATGATATTGCAATGAACACTCGTATCACAGCTTGGGAAGTATTGTAGGCCTTGGAAATTGTAATATGAATAATATTTATTCAGAAATATATGTATCTCAAGTTGATTTCATATTTTTCAAACTAGTGGTTAATCTACTAACAATTAAGGTAGAACAACCCGATGGCAGAACCAAACAAATTAATCTGGCAAAATATATCTGAAGGACATATTGTGACCATGAGCTTGATTTAACCACATACTGATGCCACAAATTGGGGAAATTAGTGATTTAAAGGCCATAATTAATGTTTGAATGGAATCAGATTGCTATGTTAGGTGAGGAATCAGCCAATACATATCAATATGTTCAACTATTTTGCTCACACACTTGGCAATAGCAGCTGTACATTATTTATATAATTTATGCTAGAGTGATATTAAGCGCTAATGCTCCTATATGAATATATGAAATATATTTCATACGTGTGAGTTATTCTTCTTGTTAACTTACTTCTGCTTCTGTTTCAATGTAGAACTTGTCTTTGGCCTTGTCCTTCCAGTCTAGTGCTACGTATGTACGATCTGGAAAGAAAGTGTATACAAAAGATACCAATGTGAGGAAATGTTACAGGAAGAACAATCTACAATGAATGACAAAGATTGGAAACCAACCAAAATTTGGTACCACAAATCACAATATGCTCTGTTTACAGAAAATCTTTTATTTATCAACACACCATACACATTACATTACTACCCTTTATGTGACAACATTTGGAAACAGCTGAAAAATTATATTTCCGGCGTCAAGGCAATATTTCTAATTCTTTGATTCGCTGTTCAATTAGGCATGAAATATCTTCTATGAAAAAAGAAAATAAAAATCACCAAGCATGTATCCATTCTTCTCAAAGGAAGACAGCACAGCTTTCTTTCTTTGTCCATACACAGAAATCACAATTTACATCCTTGAGCAGGATTTGATCCAAACAGAACAGGTCAAGGTTGGTTGGGTCACTTACTGTTGAACCTGAGTGGTGCACCATCATCTTTTAACCTCGCTAACTCTGCACTGCCATAGGAGTTGACTAGAGACATTCTAAAGAGAAGGGATCGCCGATCTAATGGCTTGGATTTTGTCTTCTTCTCCTTGGATGGAGGAGTAGGAGGGTCCTCTTTGTGGTTCTGGGTGGTGTCGTCCCCTGAGCTGCAATGCTCCTTGGAATCAGAGTCAGAGTCCATCTCTGTTTCTGTGAGACAAACAGAGAGGGTCATAGTGAGTGAGTAGAGTGATGGACAGAAAAACAGACAAACAGACCAAGAAAAGGAAACAATAAATGAGAGGGTAACTATTTTTCTTAATTAAAATGTGAAGGCAAATCGTCTTGGAAATAAATATTTATCTTGGTAATTTAATTTGACAATTACAGATTTAGCCTCTTTTCTGCCTTTTCTTGTATACATTTGAAAAATTCAACCCATCTAACCAATCATAGTCTAAACATCAAAATCCAACAATTCTCTATCACAAACCAACAGTGTTACAAGTTGATGATACATGTTTGTAAAATGTGATCCTAACTTATAATACCTCCATTTTCCACCACTTCATTGCCTTCTTCATCATCTTTATACCAGTCCTCCGTGTCTGGTCTCCTCACATAGCGACTGAAAAACAAACATGAGAATAAGCTGTGATATCACACCATGTTTTATACATGAAATTCAGATCTGCATGTATAGCAATTTCAATCAAATTCATAGCAAATGCTTGTGAAGCATCCAACAAAGTAAATCATTTCACCTTCTCAAGGACCTATACAAAACTTTCAGGCCTGGTTGATACTTACCTCATTTTTTTCATGATAATTTCATAGAGGTCTTGGTAGGTGGTTTGTTTACGAGGTACTGCAATCAGCATGGGTTGACCAAACAACGAATAGCTGCTTGACGAATAGCTGAAGCTTGCTCTCTTTGAACTATGCACAAACAAGAAAGAACCACAAAAAGGTATATGCTTAAGATTTACAGAGCAAACAGGTTTACAATCATAATGCCATTTTATTCTTCATATAGATCCAAACATAGCTCCATAACATCTGACTACAAATGATTCTTAAAACATTTTTGAATTTTGTGAGGAAGAATGGTTTTGTTTGTTCTAAAGTTTTACATACAATATCAAACCTGGATGGTGTAATTAGCCTGTAGGGTTGTTCCTATGGCACGACTATGAACATCAAAATTATTTATGATAGGCAAAATTGTTTTCACTAACAACCCAGTCACATGGGGCTCTAACATATTGTTGATAATCATATGTAATAAATAATTAGTTGAGATTTCTTACTTTCTTTCCCTGAGATAGACAGGTATGATGATTGTATCAGGATCATCCGCACTGTTCACTGGTACCTCATAGCTGTCAAGGAAAACAAACAGCAATTGAGGAATTCTGAAAATTGGATTTCTGAAGAAATATTTTTTAATGGAAAATGATCAATTCCATATTGGAGATTTTTCAAATGCTTTGCATGAGACGATAGTATCATGGACCTACATGATAGTATTCATGTAAATGGTTTTGGAACAGGATAAAAAAGTTTGAGTAGGGCTTTGGTATTGAGACATTACAGATGGGCACAAGAGCCTTTGAGTAATGCATTTGATGTCGATTTCCGGGGACATAAAGCCATTGCTTCCCTGGAATTTGCTTTCTCTCCATTAGGGGAAAATATCCCCAGACAATAAATTAAGGAATTAGATATATTATTCAATTATAACATGTAAATCCTATCCTGAAGGCAATTGAGAAGATGACAAACTGACAATATCACTTCTTTTGTTTTAGAACAATACTGCATTTCTTATCAACACAATATTTAATGTGACAAGCCAATCCTCAAGATGAATAAGTGTAATTTATCACTGGTTTCACTTTCAAAATATTCTTTTGGAATTGTCTAAACTGAAAGCACAACTTACACAAAGATGTCATCTCTTTCTGTGATGCTTTCCACTCTATCATTGGGTGCAAACACTTTGTGGAATCTGTGATTGTACACATCTGTGACTGCCATCTAGTGGGACATCATAAATCAAATTAAGTCAAATTCAATTGATTCAAATAAAGATACAAATATAAATCAGTCGATTGTACCTTTCAAGGTGATGCGGGAGCTTTATGTCTTTTGTAATGAAATGTGTCTTTTATCACCCATGTCCATGAAATTATCGGAAACTGGGTAGATAAAACCAGTTGAAGACTTAGCTTTACTAAACAAGAGCCCCAATCACTTCTACAAGACCAACATCAGACCAGACCACCAATACGCTGCACAAAAGACTTACATTTCCCAGAATGACCAAGAATTTGTAGGTTTTTAGTCATTTTGGAGTAGGTTTGGTGGTGTAACTTGAGTATGAGCATTTACCTCTTTTTGAATATGCACATAATAAAAATAAAATCATCTCAAACAGTCAAAATAAAAAGATAAATATTTGTTATTATCAATATTATTATTATTCACAGGATATATTTTACAAAATTGCTACTCATCATTAGCAGTTTGTTTCTGTGTAGATGGACAAATACTTCAGGTGGTGACTTGCTTACTTTGTCAGGAGCGATTTGAGAGACTTTGGATATTGCTTTACACAAGTCATACACCATACCATGCTTGGGTACAACGACTTTCAACTGTGGGAGAGAGACCAAATGAGTCAGAGAGAGAGAGAGAGAGAGAGAGAGAAGAAATGTGTGATTAAAAAATGAAAATTACAAAGAGACATTTCTGTATTAGAAACCTTAAAAATTCATTCATTTTATCTGGAATGTTAAACAACATGATTGGTCAAGGGGTCAGAATATTTCACTTTTGTGCAGAATACATAATATCACAGAAAATACTGAACATCATCAAGAATTTCTTAAATTTTTCAACTGTTATCTTATTTCAGGATTATTCATACTTGAGTGATGCCAAAAATATGATGGATATCATTATCATATTATGTATCCTTTTAGTCCTAATCATCATCATCATCATCATCACAGAAACTTAATAAACATTTTTACTCACCTGAAGCGGTTTGGACTTGGGATCTAGTCTGATGAGAAACACCTCCATCGTTCTCTCCTTCTTCGTCGGGAGGGGTAAACTTAGGAAACTGAATGGGTCAAAGGTCACAGATACCTTTTGACACTCAGGACAAACTAGAGTGGACTTGAATTGGCCATGGAAGAAGTCTACAATTATAGAGTCATTTCGTTTTAGATGGTTCGACCAGGCCTCATCCGCTACGACCTGAATAAAAGAACAATCAGTTGAACTTCAAATACAATAATACACTTTTGTAGAAAAGAAGATGAAATCTACCATAGACATAAATTGGAACAGAGATACTATTCTATTTTGGTGACAAAAACACGATAAAGTTAATCAGGAGCACTATGGAGTGCTTTTTAAGGACTTGGTCCACATGCTCACTATCAATTCATTATTTTCAGTTGAAACAATGCATCATTTTTTTTAGTTTTATATTTTTTATATAACAGACGATGTCTAGAAGCAATTACACAAATTATTAATCGTTAATCAAACAAATTATTAATTAAACAAATAACTATAAGGCAAAATTTCTCTCTGGACAGTTTTTCTCTACAAATGTTCAAGATGTTGAGAGCGTCTTACCTCATCTTGCCTTCCATCGCTGTCTCGAAGCTCAACGTAGGGTTTCTTCTGTATTCTATTGAGGTCTTCGTGTAGACCATCACAGAGGAAAGCTAGTAGTTCTTGGGAGTCGTGCTGCTGGTAGCCAGAGAACTGAGGTGCAAATCTACCAACTTGCATCTAAAGACAGTCCCACAATTGAACAAACAATGAATAGAAATAAGAAAGCATGCTAAGAACTTTAACTGGGTGCTGTCTCAGACAACCAAACTTTGACATATGTATACAAACAAATACAATATTGGTAGTAGTCTACCAACAACCTCAAAGTATACTTGATTGCTCCATCAAGCTGACAGTCCTACTAGAGCTTGGGTCACACAAAATAGAAAGGTAAGTGACACTTATGATGTTAAGTATGTCTAGTTTTCATTCTTTTTTGGAACATACGGGAAACAATACATTGGACTTGCCAAAATGCAGTTGGTCAAAGCCAGGTTAAGAGTAGCTATGTCAGACCATTACCTTGAAGTTCCTAGGTATCAGGTAAGAGTTTTGACCGGACCACACATGTTGGATGAGATCTGCATAGGCTTTAGCTATCTCTCCATGCATGCCCAGTGGATTGTTGTAATTCAGTTCTTTCTTATACTCATCAGCTGCAGGTATTATGAAACATCAAGGAATAAATTAATAGAAGAAAAGATTAACAAAACTGGAAACGACATGGAGGACAATCAATGTCTAATGAAAAAAAGTTTAAAATTCAAATATGTCTGAATATCTTGCAACGATAAAGAGGTCTTGCAGTCAATTCAAATGAAAAAGTAAACTTGTGTAAGAAACAGCCCAATAGATAATATCCTTTATTCTCACTAAATTTGATGAATGGTATCTATCCAATCTGACAAAGCGACCCGTGAAACACCTAAATCTGGTCTCTTGTTCCACAGCATTGTGGGAATCAAGAATATTATTTGATTCATTTTGTATTCATTAGGGACAGGGCTGACTGTGGTGACATTATGTCAGGAAAGGCAGAGACCCCATTCCTGCTCCCCCATAAAAGATTTTTGCATGTTGCAGTATGAAATCCTAGCAACGCCCCTGGTTAAATTACACAAAACTTATTATTACTTCAAAACTTGCAACAACACTAAAGTGAATACATTTTCTCTCCCATTCCCCAATGGGATGACCAACCCTGGTTAGGGAAGTAAACAAAGTGCTGTACTTACATAGGAAATATCTAGTGAGAAGGCATCACTGCAGGGCAGAGTTCAGAAGCAGGTGTTGCCTAAGTTAGACCACATAGACCTTCCTGGACAGACGGCTTGGAGCGACTGTAATCAGAACTGCTAAAGAGTAGCTGTAGGAACTATCAATAAATGAGAAGTATGTTGTTCATCTTGTTACCATGACCTCTGAATGATTTTGACTCAGAGGTAGTAGTTAATACAAGTTAGTACAACCTAAAATTTGATTTGTGATTACCTGCCTTTCCTGTCCAAATCCAATGAGATGACCTAAATTTAACAAGACAAAAACTCATGATTTGGTAACAGTACAATTGAGTTCCCAGTGCTTTACTGCCTAACTAGTTTTAAAAACACAAGCTTTAATATGAATCAAAGGAATAATAAGGTAAAAGCTTGATTATATTTCTTATTCATGAGCCAAAGCAGAGACTGTTCTCACCTTTTCCCAGAGGAGTTTGTGATGTATCTGCTACTGTTTGTGGATGTACTACTAGAGCTATCTTTGTAAGAACATTGGCTTGCTAGCTGGCTGCCTTGGCATGTGCCAGGTTCTTCTGCTGTGTTTAAAAGAGAATGCAGAGAGGGAAAAAGTTTTTATTACCCATGGCATAGGTCAGATCTTGCATTTTTGTGCAATTAATGAATTAAATAATGAAATCCTGGCCTGCATAAATGCAATTGCTCACTTTATTGAATCTCACTTGTTATATATTACTAATTGGTGCATTAGAGACCCCATTCCTGCTCCCCCATAAAATATTTTTGCATGTTGCAGTATGAAATCCTAGCAACGCCCCTGGTTAAATTACACAAAACTTATTATTACTTCAAAACTTGCAACAACACTAAAGTGAATACATTTCTCTCCCATTCCCCAATGGGATGACCAACCCTGGTTAGGGAAGTCTAAACAAAGTGCTGTACTTACATAGGAAATATCTAGTGAGAGGAGGGACGTTGCTCATACACTGCAGGGCAGAGTTCATGAAGCAGGTGTTGCCTAAGTTACCCAGACCACATAGACCTTCCTGGACAGACGGCTTGGAGCGACTGTAATCAGAACTGCTGGTGTTGTTGTACGAAGAGTAGCTGTAGGAACTATCAATAAATGAGAAGTATGTTGTTCATCTTGTTACCATGACCTCTGAATGATTTTGACTCAGAGGTAGTAGTTAATACAAGTTAGTACAACATCCAACCTAAATTTCAAATTTGATTTGTGATTACTCCTCAAATCTGCCTCTTCCTGTCCAAATAATTGTCTGATCCAATGAGATGAACCTAAATATTCATTTCCTTCAACCCCCTCCACCAACAACAACAAAACCTTTAACAAGACAAAAACTCATGAATCCTGGAAGGCTGTACTATTTGGTAACAGTACAATTGAGTGGTGTCTCTTTTAAGTTTTTGCCCAGTATAACCAGTGCTTTACTGCCCTAACTAGTTTTAAAATAACACAAGCTTTAATAACATGGTATGCTTGATAAGGTTGCCATAATAAGGTTATAAACATCGCTCTGCCTGCCTATAACACGTCAATACATATAAATCAACCAAGTCTACTCTTCAGACCAACAACTCAGCTTGCCCAAGGCGGGTTTAAGGACAAATATCTACCCTGAAAGGAGCCAAAGCAGAGACTGTTCTCACCTTTTCCCAGAGGAGTTTGTGATGTATCTGCTACTGTTTGTGGATGTACTACTAGAGCTATCTTTGTAAGAACTGTTGGTAGAGCTATTATTGCTAGCTGGCTGCCTTGGCCATGTGCCATCTTGGTTCTTCTGTTCTATCACAAGGACCTGTGTTTAAAAGAGAATGCAGAGAGGGAAAAAGCAAATTTTAAGATTTCTTACTCAACACTGAATACTTTCATTCCCCTAATAAAGCTTGATAAAGGAGCTGCCAGGTTCCCGTAGGCAATGGGTTAGTATTTCATTTGCTTTCTTATCTTTATGCATAATTTAAAAATTGTATTTATAGAGTAGTTTTGACAATTGTATTCTTAAAAGAAAATTCTGAAACAGTGCAATAAAATTAGACATTTAATATATTGTAGATTATCCAATTAAACTAGCTAAGATTCTCTTAATTCGAATTAAACTGATTTTGAACCATACCTGCCCCTGATATAAGCCTGCATCTTGAACAGTGTTTTCTTTCTTGCTTAGCTGCTCATAAGTATTGCTCATGTACTTATTCCATATTCTCGTCTCTTTTTCATCTTCAATATTGAATAACCTCTTCATTTCCTTCTCAATAGTTTCTGAAAAAAAAAGCAGAAATATCAGTCATATTAAGGTTGATTCTGTAAGTTGGTAATAAAGGCAGTCTTGGAAACTGATGATTAGTTATGAAATTGACATAATTAAAGTCATTATAAAAATAAAAAGATCTTCTAGACTGAATAAAACAAATACAAAAATTCCAGCAACGTCACATACAAGGGTCAAAGATACACAAAGCCACTATCAATTCTCATGAGAACTAATTAATGTTACCTGAACCCCCCACCCCCACCCCCGACTCCACCAAAAAAGAGTCGAATAAAACTACAATATCATGATGAAGTTTACATTTTCAATAAAAAATAAAAAATTCTCGATAAGTTCTGATAACTTGTAATGATTCCACTGCATGGATGTTTGTACTATTAGTGAAGGTTTCATGTAGACATCACTCCATATATTTCTAGTTAAAATAAAAAAACATTCTGACACTGTTCTTCTATTCTACATTATATACACTGATAGTGGAAGCCTTTTAGTTTGAATTGTGTATTACAATGAAGAAACACCAACATACATATACACATTGTATGAAGTGGCCTTTTCAAATCTTATTAAAATCTTCCATCATGCTTACCGGTATAACACTACATTACTAGTAATCTACATGTACAGCAAGTAACATTCAGAGAAAGGTTGATGTACATACAATGTGTCTTTCAATGGTTGGTCACATGATCTACCATGTGACATATGACTTCATCAATTGCCAATGTTTATCAACATATCTGCCAGGTCATGTTCCCATTATCCCCATTCATATACACAGCATCAGTCTGCTCTTAAAGAGAAGGTTGGGTTCTGGTAAAAGTTTAAATATGAATTGTGCACTTTTTCCTTCTTTTTAGGCAAGTCTGAAAAATATCTTAGGAGAAAAGTCCCCTGAAAAGAAGTGCTCTTCAAATGCCCTCATATTTGAAATATGATGAGAAATATCTGAAAAGTTTGGACAAAACAATGAAACATTCATGCTACATGTGTGTGTAGTGCCATATACCCATTTCTATGTGGAGTACATGTGACTTCCAGCAAGACCGAGACTTTCTTGTGAATTTGATTATTCAAAAACCTCAAAGTATACCCCAATCCTTACGTGTTATATAATCTATCTTTTCTCATTGCTTCCAGACAGTTTTTATTTCACAATATCATCACATAACCAGTACTAAATGTATCTTTAACGGTGTAAGTAACCCTTACTCTTGCTTCACTCAATCTCTTCGTAATGAGCTGACTGGGGAGGGTCTTACACTCAGTGATGACATTCCCCAAATATTCAGGCCATCACCTCAAATGTCAAAGGTGACAAGGCGAAAGACGGTTATCTCTATGTATATCAAGACACTGCTACGGCAGTATGCTATAAGAGCAGTATTTTATCAGTTGTAAATGTTAGTCTTGGTACATTTCAATGCAAACAACAATGCATTTTAAGTACATTACAAATACTGGGACCAGGCCATCACCTGAAACGTCAAAGGTGACAATGCACAAGAGAGTGATCTCTATGTATTTAAACTCAATGCTGGGGTATTGGACTGTGTTGGTTGTAAACATTATTCTTTGAAAAATGCATTTCAACTTAAGGTACATTACAAATAAAGGAACCCGCCAAATCCCAAGACAAAATATTTAGAGTAAGTGTAATGTTTGTCATGTTTACATGCAGTAAATGTGAGATAATTTTTTTAAATAAATATACTCGATTGACAGTTCACAATTTCACCCCTTAAAAATATGCAAGCTTCAACAATTCCAGCAAAGTTTTATATTTCTCTACATTTCCTGGAATTTGTTTCTATATCATCATGTCCTAAGCGACTGGGATTTTCATATTTTTACAAGCAGGATTTTCTTTCTGGAGTACTTTCAAAGCCCAATTGTTTCATGATTGTATGGTGAAACAAATTTATACTTCAAATTTGCAAACATTAACTGATTGCCTTTTATGCACTTATTAGAATCATAGCAAATCTGAAATTCAAAGTTCATCACTGGAAATAGAACCTTGTTTTATAATGATTGTTTTTTTTATTTTTAGATACCAAATTCTCATCTTATGTCACATGGCTGAGGTATTTCTTGCATCAATTTTTCTTCTTTGCCATGTGTTCTTGTTATATTCTTGGTGACTACATATCGTTCAGAAGAAGGCACATAATATGAACAGATTGGCTTATAATGTTCACTATTTATAGCATATTTCATTCAGGTGAAGAAATTAACTACTGTAAGTTGTTTTGCATGAAACAAACTGAGAATAAGACATTAAGAACACTCAACTTACCTATTGTGTCAGCTTTGCTAAACTTCTGAGGCACCATGTTGTCTAGATTGCTATTTTCACACAACTTGAGCTCCATCAAATACACCTCTACTTTGCAGTGTTTGACAAACATACCATATTCAACAACCTGCAAAATAAAAAAAACTAGATGGAACTTCAACTGCGCGCAGTCGAAAATGATGCCTCCGCCATAGAGCAATTTTACAAACCAAAATGGAAGCAATTTGTAAAATTCAAGTTTGATTGTAATCCATCTGTTGGTTCTAATGATAACGCGATAACAAGCTATTTTGAGATACATAATGAGCCCTGTGACCTTTGACCTCGTGACCCCCAAATCTAATCAGTTCATTGACTCTGCAAGATACATACATGACCCAAGTTTTGCGGTAATCCATCAATCATTTCTTGAGATAACGTGATCACGAGCTATTTATGCATACATAATGAGCCCTGTGACCTTTGACCTTTGACCTCGTGACCCCAAAATCTAATCAGTTCATTAGCTCTGCAAGATACATACATGACCCAAGTTTGGCGGTAATCCATCAATTGGTTCTTGAGATAACGCGATCACGAGAACGGGACGTACGTATGTACGGGACGGACAACCAGAAAACATAATGCCTCCGGCTACGTTGTAGCGGAGGCATAAAAATAGTGAAAATGAAAAAGGTAATGCATAATTACACAAAAAGATGGACGGATGCATATATTGTACTAGTTCATGAGTTAATTAACAAATGAAAATCTACCACCTTTCCTTAACAGTATTTCATGTGTTTTTGTAAGCACCAAATAAAACATGAAATTAACATGATGTGCCTTATATCCAAATTTTAGACTATTTTCCTGACAAAACTAACTTTCTTCACAATTTAAAACTTGGGATAGATCCATGTGGTAGCTTTAGTGAAAAGGCTGTTGATATACATACTCTTTGTCAAAGGAACATCTTTGTTACGGCATAATTGGGCATTCATTCTCCTCTTTTTTATTCGTTATTACTTAAAATTTAAGGGAAAATTTACAAAAATCAGAAACTGGGCACTATCTCACAAATTTGCCATATGCCCACGTTCCACAATATCAGTTTGAAACATCTATGAAGTTCAAATGGATGACAATGATCTTGGACTTATGACAGTTCTGTGAGACACTGCCCTGGGGTATTGTTCTTTGGCCTTACCTTTCTATGTACTGGAGGCTGATTCTTGACCGCACCATACCATGTGGTCAGGTTCTCCCAGATTGCAGTAGGGACCAGAACATAGTCAAGCTCATCAATAAGATGCTCCTTCAAGTTACCCACATCTCCCTCTGAACAATCAGAAAGGCATGAGAGAAATGATATGGATTTTGTTTGGAGGAAGGATGAAAAATGTAAATGTTTTTTTGTTTAAAATGTGTCTCTGTAAGATGTGACTATTTGACTGTGATCTGACCTTTGATGTCACTATCCAAAAGGAGTGACATAGTTTCAAACTGAGATACATCATTGTCATTTGTCAGTGTGTAGACCATGACCAAAAGCTGACCACTAGACCAACTAATATCTCCCTCATGTTTCCCCCTCCCTTCTATTAATGCCATGGGGACCATGATGTACTTACCACTGCAATAATCAAACATAATAAAAAGAATCACTCCCTCTTTCAAGGAGAGTTAGGATATGATGACTTAATAATGCCTCTGGCACCACCTTTCATGACAGAAGCATAAAAAGTAAATTCCTTCCAATTACAAGTTCATACTTTATCTTTGTGAGTAGTTATCATACTCAGGGATAAGACAGAGAAATTCCCCAAAAAGAGGAAGGTTGAAAAGGGGTCCAGGGGAAACGCCCCTAGCGGGGGTTAAGTGGACAGCGCCCCCTTACGGGGGTAAAAGGGGGCCATGCCCCCTTTCCGCAGAAAACTTTAGAATATATTTACGTTCAAGGACACATTTTCCTTGCATTTAAATTCTAAATTTGAGAAATATTTGTTACCCCATCTTGCTTAAAGGGACTTTATAACATTGTTCAGATGAGAGAAAAATGCTGCTAAGGTAGTGAAGTCCATGGTACATGTACAATTAATGATAATTCAGATTTAGTCCCCCCCCCCGTCTTGAATTCTTGAATTCGGCGGAAATCCACCGAAACTATTATCCTTCTCCATCTACTCATCTCAGGAATGATTCCTTCATTTCTAAGTAAACAAAAACCCTTTCCAAATATCTCCATCATTTTTAATGAATTAAATTTTTGAGCGTTAACATAATTTTTTTTGGACATGATGCACTCCCCTCTACCATACTTTCATTTCATCACAAGAAAAGAGTATGCATGGATAGCTGAAGGATACACTCTTATCCTCCCAACATAATACTCCATTCTTGAATGCTCCATGTATTCCTTACCCACAAAGAGACCCGAGTTGTCCACTGGTCCAGGGTTGGAGGCATCATTGCCCATGTTATATGCATCCCAGCTGTCATAGCCAACAAATTTCTTCCATTGTTTGAACCACTTGCTGTCTATCAGGTACCTGCAACCCAAACAGAAACTGAAGATGAACAGTAATACTACAAAGGATTCATTCCTACAATTTTCAATAAGGGGAAAAGTTATGTGATATAATGGTTGGAGTTATGATCTAAATTTAACTAGACTAGAAATTCATGTTTTCATATTCCAGTTGGCAGAGGGAGGTTAAAAAATTACCCCACTTTATAATATAATTATTGATTTGTGTGCAAAACATGCATGAATTGGAAAGATGTTGTACATTTCTAAGGGGGCATAACAACTGACAGTAGATGATTTTCATTATGAAAAGTGATGCCCCAACATACATGGATTCTACCATCATTTCCACTGAATATGGTGAATCCACTATGAACTACAAATTCAAACAGATTTAGAGTAAATGGAAGTGGATTAGCCCTGACATTAAAGCTAGCACACTGGTGCCATTTCTGTGAGATTTTTGCCCCCACACTTACTCCTTAGAATACCAAGAGACTTTAAGATGAAGCATCAAATCAAATTCTAGGGTCACCAACATATTAGATGCTTTGACTTCTCTGTTTGTTCTCTTGTCTTTCAACTTTTCCCCTTATAAGCCCCAAAACTGTAAGTGGAATATCAGAAAAGGCACATGGCCCATTTGAGAGACTGTCTCCCATTGGAGACTTTGCTTACAACAGAACAACACTAACACAAGGCTGTTTTTTCCCCAGCCAAATTTCTGCCTATGTGAGGTCAGGAGCCCATTGGTTTTGAGTGTGGATCTTAACAAAATCTGAAATGAAATCAATAGTAGACTGTGAGTTTTTAAACTAGATGGTCGATTGGGTAATTTTTTTTCACAAGGAATCTGTCTATCATATCTTTATTTTGAGCCCCCTTTGTAGCAAATGTAAATAAATGAAATTGGTATCCCAAATGGGAGACTGTCTCCCACATTGGTTGTGCGCCTCTACTGATTATTGTAGATCTAGCACTTTTTCTTCTTCTTGGTTTTTCATTTTTTCTTCTTCCTTTTCAAATTCACCCTCCTCCTCCAGAGACTAATGACGGAGATCTGCAACTGCGTGCTGCAATTGGAGTAAAGAGGGATGATTATTTTGTAATCGTGTAGACCTAATTACTGTTGCATGTTTGACATACTAAAGCCTGGCAACAACTACTCCCAACTTAGACCGAAAGATTAAGTCTGTGATATTGACGGGTGTTCCGCTGAGATTACATCTGGCTCCACTGGCTGCCTCTATACATAGACTGAAGTACGTCGTATGGGGTAGTGTGTGGAAGAAATGGGTCGGTTCGGCCGAAATAAATGAGATGCTACAAGTTTTTTTCACTCTTTATATATCCACATATATCCATAAATCCACTTTCACTGCAATATGACACTTCTTCTTATTGTAAAAAAAAGCTAATAAGCAAATATTAACCGACTACGAGGGTAATGGTACAAACTGTCATCACCGAGGCGATGATAGTTTGTATCCATTGCGCTGTATACAGCGCATTATACGGTAGCAGCATATTTACAGAAGTTCCAGTCAGAGGTCAACACCATTGTACCGAGATTGTAAATTCCCACAGTACACATGAAGAGTAACCCAGGCTGTATCGCTCTGGTAAGATATTTGCTAATATTTCCTTAGTTTTACGTGGGATTTTTAATTTGCGTAGGCAATTAGAAGTATAAGTGGCATAAATTCATCGAGGCCACTGTCCAATATTGGTCGGGTGCGGGAAGGGGTGATTTCGGACGCATTTTAGGCTCTGTTTACCTGCCTCTCCGCATGCGCCTATGGGAGCCAGTTAAGGCTTGGTGATATCAATATCAATATTTCACATTATCACCAAGCCCTTAAGGGTATATTAGCCTAGACCTAATTTTCAAACATAAAATAAATGCATCGGATATGAATCCGCTAAAATTGAGTATTTTGGGCAAAGTTCTTTGGCCATAAATGGCCAAAACGTTTGCACAGGAGCGCCTATGATCGGCCCGACCCTACCCAAATCAGAGGCTAACGAACGAAAGAGACAGAAATTTTCGGTCTACCAAAGTACAAGTAGATCTACGTAGTAGGCCACGAAGAAGAATTACACACAAAACTCGCGCATGCGCAATGCGCTCTTTTGTTCGCTCAAGCCCGACTGACGTCATTTTTCATTCATAAAAGTGCTAGCGTCACGATGCTCGTAGTTGATTGGGTGTTTACTCATTCATTTGCATATTTTCCCACAATGTTAAACCTATGAGTGCGATTATTTCTGCCTGCGACTTCTCGATTACGTTGATATCAAACTTGTTATATTTCAATCCTGACTTCGATTTTTGAACAATTTTTTTTCGCCATCGGTGTCATCGATATTTCTAGGTACTTTCAGCAAAATCGTATGGTGGTTCTTTGTTTTGGTAAGTCATATTTTGTTGATGATTTCGTCGGAAGTTTTTGTGAAGGATATATGTATGTGTAGGTTGAAGTGTGTGTAAAGCTACGTGCAAATTGTATGTGAGCGACATGAGTGTGTAGAGAGCGACATCGTTGAAACATATACACTGAATGTGTCTTTGGTCGCCATTTTTTGCTTGGTGTTCGAGTTTAGTGCATAACGCGTGATCCAGCTGACTGCCGAAATCTTCCGAACAGCCCCGCTCCAGCTCCCGCAACACGGCCGCTACACAACAGGCTGCTCGCCTGTCGTAGCTGTCGAGTGTAGTGCACCAGGTACAATACATCGCGCTCAGTGTAGAGAATCGCCCATGCCTCGCAGCTAGCAGACAAGCGAGGGTCGCGCGATCAGCCAATCAGCGGCGCTTATTTCCGTTCACTGAGTTGGATAGGGGATTCTTCTTCGTGTTATAGGCCTAGGGTCTATTCTACAGCTATTATTATTAAAGGTTGAACAAAGCAAGTTGTCCATTCTGTTATTAATATTGTTAATATTAATAATGGGACTCGGGAGTACAAATTGGAACTTGCTAATGCTATGTTTCCAACTCAAAGTATTAAAACCAAAGAATACAATGCACAGCACTACATTCATCACTGGACATCATTGGCCTTGGCTGCTAATGCTACTACTACTAGTACTGCTACTACTACTACTACTAGATCTAGATCTATGCACAAGCCAGCGTAGACAGTCAGTTGTCTGCATCGTAATTACTAGCTCAAATGAATGACAGTGCACAAAATGAATGTAGACCTATCGCCAATATGCGGATACGTTAGGTGTGGATCTTTACACCGGTACCGGTACGTACTTTTACCGTGTGATAACACGGTGAGCCCTGCGACCAACATAATTACCGGCATCTTATACAACATAATAATTCAATTCTGGAAGATCTAAGAACGTCTTATCAAAGAAAATGAATAAATAATGACCATATCTCTTACCAAGATTCCCCTTTTTTCAATGGGGTTTCAAGAAGTTCAGATATTTGCTGTTTTTGTTGTTTGATATCAGGAACTCCGCTGCCTCCTCCTTCCGCCATGATGTTCATTGACATGCGATAGGCAAAGGCATGGCATCCTGGGAATGTATTGGATGACGTCATGAATGAATCTGTCTTGGAAATTTTTGTTTTTTTCCACAATGACAATGTTTTTTTTCATTTTGAGAAGATTAATGATACATTTGGTGCGTCACATAGAACAAGTTTTGTGGCTAGCTACACTTGGCTTTTTTTTAATAAAAAGAAGGTGGCTTGTTTCAGATACGAACAAGCGACAACCCACAGGCTCTATCTTGTAAAACATCTTGAGAATGTGGGTCACAGTTCTGATTCTGATCAATGCCTTGTAACACTGGAGGGATCAAAGAGATCTCTTTGGATGGATGCGGTGCGTGAATAGATGGGAGGGGGCACTGCAGTATAAAAATCAAATTACTGGGGGGTTATGTCCCTGAAATTTATCAGTATCGCAAAACACAATACGCTAGATGCTAATGATATAATTATGTGGACCTTGTCGTAGGTAAACACTAGAATAAAATTAAATTGTCAACAGATTTATTCAAAAATCTAGGGTAGGCCTATATTCCTGTTATGTTTCAGGACCTCCTGGAATAATCAGTATTTCATAAATTCTGAATATCCTATTTTTTTTAAAGGTATGATAAATAAAGTGGAAGTCTTTTTACATAATATAGTAGTCGAATGGAGTTTAAACATTGACTGAAGATTCTCACGCACGGTAATAATGCTTTCCTCCACCCAGGTACCCGGTAGGATGCGAAAGTCATTGCAGCTTGTTCAGCGTTGTGAGCGTCTGTAAAATGACACCTGGCTGAAATGCTCCCCAGATATGATAGGCAGATTCCTTGTGAACAAAATTACCCTATTCGACCACCTACATGTAGTTTAAAAACTCACCGTCTACTATGATTTCATTACAGATTTTGTTATGATCCACACACAAAACCAATGGGCTCCTGACCTCAGATAGGCAGAAATTTGCCTTGTTGTTGGTGTTGTTCTTTTGTAAACAAAGACAGTCTTTCAAATGGAAGAGAGTCTCCCAATGGGCCATGTGCCTCTACTGATAATCCACTTACAGGTTTGGGCTTATAAGGGGAAAAGGTGAAAGACAAGACAAAAAACATAGAAGTCAATTAAAGCATCTAAATATTTATGTTGGTGACCCTAGAAATTGATTTGATGCTTACTCTTATCATTCTTGGTATTCTAAGGAGTAAGTGTGGCAAAAATCTCACGGAAATGGCACCAGTGTGCTAGCTTTAAATCTGTTAGAATTTCTATTTCAGTAGTGGAGTCACCATATTCAATGGTAATGATGGTAGAATCCATGTATGTTGGGGCATCACTTTTCATCTACTTTCAGTTATTAGTGCCCCCTTAGAAATGTACCACATATTTCCAATTCATGCATGTTTTGCACACAAATTGTCCAGAGCATCTTTCACGAAACTGTAATAACTACAAGTTCACAGAAATCCAATTGAAACGAGTGTTACTTACAGTAGGCCTACATGCATTTAAATGTATTAATTAATTAATTAATTTATGCATCCATGCATGTTCACAATTTAACAATTCATTGGAGTTAACATCACATGAAAAAGAATATAATATAACAAATCATTTTCTATTTTACAATCCATTTGAATTGACTTCACGTGAAAAAGAATATAACAATGTTTTATGAAAGACAAGTTGCAACTATTATACAGTTAAAAAAATGAACACACAAAGGTGATGAAACATAAGCAAATTGAGCTTGAATCGTTACAACACCTTTCAAATATATAATATATGACAAATAAAATTCCTAAAGGGTTCTGAACTATTTACACTATTTACAAAGAACAAGAAAAAAGAAGAAAAAAAAAGAAACAGAAGTATAATTGTTAAGTCTAGTAAAAATTTATATTCGATATAATGAGAACTGATATATATATAGATTTATATATGTAAGTAATATCTTACATCTGTGAAATGATAATACACTTGAGTGCTCTTTTAAAGGAGTTTGGTGATTTTAAACTTCGAATATTGTTAGGTAGAGAATTCCATACATCTGGACCTCTATGTCCGATTGATTTCGGGCTAATGTAGTGTGAGTATTGACCACATGTAAATTCGATGACTGCCTTGTTGAATATGATATTAGGTTGGAACATTGAAGATAAAGAAGTAGGTAACAATTTGATATTGAAACGTAACATAAATATGGCAATTTGGAGGAAGTTAATATCAACCTTTAAGCATTTTAGTTTAACAAATAGTGGGTAGCATGGTCACGATAACCAACTCGGGTACATAATTATGCGTACAGCTTAATTTCTTTTGCAGCAGAAGAATATTATTAGTCGCACACTTGGATGTTGCCCACAAAATATTACAATAGGAGATATGTGGTAAAATTAGACTATTATATAGCATAAGTAATATTCTATCAGAAACAAAACATATAAAATACGCCAATATTTCTGGAGATTGGTGTAACAATGTGCTTTACATGGTCACTCCAGTCAAGTTTGTATTGATATATAGACACCAAGGAACTTTGTACATGTCTTTCTCTCTATAGAAATATCATCTAGTTTAATATTTAGAGCAAGGTTGTAATTAAATTTTCTACCTCTGAAATGAATATAATTAGTTTTAAGCACATTGCGAGAGAGAGAGCACATTACTTCTAAACCATAAAGTCAACTTTGGCAGCTCCGAATTTAATTTCTGTTCAAGTGTGTTGATTTCACGATGAGACGAGAAAACACTCGTATCATCTGCAAATAAAGTATAATTTAAAGTTTTAGATACATTACAAATATCATTGATTTAAATAAGAAATAATAATGGGCCCAGGATGGATCCCTGTGGAACACCACATTTAAGATACAGAATGTCAGAGTTAACAGAGTTATAATAAGTGTATTGTCTTCTCATAGATAAGTAACTCGTAAGCCATTGTAAAGCTATACCCATCATTCTATAGTGCTTTAGCTTAGAAAGAAGAATTGAATGGTCAAGTGTGTCAAATGCTTTGCTAAGATCCATAAATACACCAATGACATGCTCGTGAGCAGCGAGTGCACTTGAAACGCGGTCATAAAATTTCAGTAGCGCAAGATCTGTAGAATGAGACCGGCGAAATCCAAACTGATCAGGTTTCAATGATTCACATTTATCTAAAAAACTGTAGAGCCTGTTATAAACAATTCGTTCTAAAACTTTAGAAAAGCTAGGCAGTATTGAGATCGGCCTATAGTTAATTAGAAACGACCATCACGTCATCTCTTTTTATGAACAGGAATCATCCTTGCTATACTTCGGTCATTAAAGAGAGATTACAAATGTGTACAAGAGGCGTTAGAATTGAACCAATGATCCTTTTCAATAAGAATGTACTGATTTCATCATGCCCAGAAGAGTGACTGTTTTTTAGCGATCTCACTACATTGAGAATTTCAATGTAATCCGTCGGTTTTAGAAAAATAGAAGTTTTAGATGGTTCATTGAGGTACAGCACGTGTGAAGTTGGTTCCATCTTTATTTATCATCTTGGCTTGATTTAGGGCAACATTGACAAAATAAGTGTTATATGCATTTGAAATATATCTTGTGCATTTGTTATTTCTTTATTACCATGAACAATTTTTCCTGGAACTTCATGTTTTCCTTGCTTGCATAAAATATCCTTTACAATTTTCCAGGTAGATGAAATATTGCCATTTGCACTTTCAAACCGCTTAGAGTAAAATAAACGACGTGAACATCGTATAAATAGTGATGTTAATTTATTTCTATATTTTTTGTATTTCTCAACATTATCTGGTGATCGTTTCTTTATAAATGGAATGTCGGTAAACTTGTTCTAGCGACGGTTTCGTTAAACGCTGCCCAGGTTCCATTCATTCGAAATGACGACAAGCATATTTTGATAAGCCTCAAAGTGAACCTGCAGATTTGTTGAGCTAAAATATGAACTTTGATCCCAACACAATGCAGTCATTTCAGATTTAAACGTTCCCAATCATACAATGACAATGCGGTATATAATATCGGTGTGTATAGACACCGGACCTGCATGCATGGGTATTATTATGACGGCATAATCATTCAATCCCACTCATTTGTATGAACTGGTCAAGGATGGTGTCGGTTTTAGCTTCGACGTGGGGTTGGGTAGGCCTACTGTTCTTTGGAATAATTCCCAATGGCATTGCCTCCAATATCTTGATATCCTCATTATACGGGGAGGGTAGCCATTTTATGCTGGGTGCCTCCATTGGGGAGGGACTGGTTGAAAGGGGTCACAATGTGACATGTCTCATTGGCAGAGCTTTCGAGCACCGTGCGACCGATCCAAGATACGGCAACCTATCTTTCGAGGTCTTTGAACACCACGACCGGTCCCTTAAAGAAGTACGAGATTTGTTCTACCATTTCAACACAGTGGCACTTCAGGGGGTACAGAGCCAGCTGATGGACACTGTTACACGCTTCATGAGGACCCTAGCGAGAGACTGTGAGGCGATATTGAAAGATGGTGCCTTGATGAAGCGCCTTGAGAGGATCGACGTCATTGTCCTGGACGTCACTTGGCCGTGTGGAATCATGATCAAGGACATGATAGAACAGAATCTGAATCGGACCAAGAACTTAACAGCAGTATCGGTGAGTCCGTGTCCTCCACAGGCCATGTTCCTGTATATCATGGGCTCTGGTTACAACCCTTCCTACCAGCCAGAGTTCATGTCAGGATTCTCCAACAGAATGACTTTCTTCCAGAGGACGTCCAACATCCTGCAAAGCGCAATGTTCATTGTCCTTGGAACTTTCTACACAATACCCTACTACTCTGAGATCGCCAGGAACGTCGGACTCAGTCCTGAGATCGCGAACTTCTTTAATTGGCCAAGTACATTTGATTTGAATCTGTTGAGCATGGATTTTTCGTCTGCGTTTCCGTTCCCTCTAGCTCCCAATTTTATCCCAGTCGGTGGACTCACTGCCTCACCAGCCAAGCAACTAGACCAGGTACATATAGCGCTTAGAGACTTCGGTGGAAAGCACTTTATAAGCACCGTTTTTATTATTATAAGCTATACGTCCATCTCATGCACAAACATCATTGATCCAAAAGCGTACATTATTAAAGTAGATTAAGGCACAAAACAGCCTATTTAGTACTTATTTGTCGGGTAAAATAAATCAGTGATTCGGAACAGCTTCCTCGTACGTGCTGGAAAGAAACAAGAATAATTAAAACGTTAAAAATCATTTTAATGCCATAAACAAGATAGGAAACTATTTTAAACGCAATCCATTATAAAGATAAAGAATGCTATAAAAATAATAATGAGATATTTACATAAAAATGACGTGTGACAAAGTAATATTTCATCTCTGTCTTGCATAATAACTAATGCAGTTTGTGCTAATAAAACTTTTCATCGTGGTGACTATACCCTGGACAACTATCCCGATGGAAATTATTCTCTTAGATACCAAATTAACATTGAGACAAAATACCACGCGGTCGTTGGTAGTTGTCCAGGAACAATAATTTTTTCTCTCAAAAGAAACGGATTTTTTGAAAACTTAGGGAAAAGGGTATATAGAGGAATGTCGATGAATCCAGATTCAGTGCAATTTTGTGCTCATTTAGTGGTATATTTTTATTTTTATCTCATAGTGTAGCACATCGCAAACACTCTGTCCCTTTGTTTGCATCTAACGCGATTTTTTAAGACTCTTGTGCTCATGCATTAAATAATATTATTGTTATTTTCATGTCGTTTTAAGTGCTGACTCTCTCTAATGCTCTTCCTCGCTCTATCTTGCTCTCTCTCTTGCTCTGCATGCCATGTTTGTAAATAATAAATTAGTAAAATCTTCTCAGCATAAATCATTTCGCTTGGTTTCATTTATGTAACTAGTCGTGATTTTCTGTACGTTATGGACAGACGAATTGATTTAGAAGTAAGAATGATTATCACATGGCATGTAGTATAAAGAGAGAGATATAGAGAGAGAGCATTAGAGAGAGTCAGCACTAAAAATGACATGAAAATAGCAATTTATTAATGCATGAGCACAAGTTTCTTAATTGAATTAAATGCATTGGATGCAAATTAAACTCAAAGAGACAGGGTTTTTATGATGTACTACACCTCAATAAGATGAAAATAAAAACTTACCAATGAATGAGCACAACATTGCTGCACTGAATCTGGATCCATCGACTTTCCTATACCTATTTCCCAAAGATTTCAAAAATCCAATTTCTTTTGAAATAATTTATTGTTCAGTGGTTATTTTTCAGGGGGGTAGTTGTCCTATGGCATGTATAAGGTAGTTTTCCTATAGACCGGAGGTAGATATCCTAGAATCCAAAACATGTCTGAGTTATACCATTTCCATTATATCTTTATGTAAAGGGCTTGGAGGATTTCATGCAGAGTTCGGGAGAAGATGGTGTCATCCTTTTTACTCTAGGCACCTACTTCTCTGCAGTTGCTAAACTCACACCGGGATTTGTTGAAATGTTTGCCAACACTTTCCGAAAGCTACCACAAAAGGTGATTTGGCAGTTGGTGGATCCGCCGTCAGACTTGGAATTGTCAACGAATATCAAGATATTTCCGTGGGTACCACAAAACGATTTACTTGGTAAGTATGATGGGGTATCCAAAGTAAGCGGACAATATTCAATAAAAATAGGAACGTGATATTCGATCCATAATTTATCATATTCTACACAAATCTTTTTAGATCAATTAATATTAAATGAACGTCCAAATTTTAAACTACAAATGGGTGCAACTAGACATTTTATTGTCAAAAGAATTCCGGCGATATCGCAATCTTAAAATTCTATGTTGGATCGGAATGCGCCACAACTGAAGAAAATGTCATAAAAACAAGGCGTCCTTAATTCGCACACGAGAGTTCACAAAACCCTTATATTCCGTCACCTTTGTCGACGTCCGACGCTCCTGCGTTGTGAAATCTGTATGTCCCGACACCTACATGTGCGCTGTTGTTCCTATATGCTTCGAAACCCTTATGTTCCAACACTCCTATGTTCCGACATTCTGACATCCTATATTTCGATATTCTCACATGCTGACGTTTCTTAGTATGTTTCGACACCCTATGTTCCAACACTCCTATGCTCCGACACACCCATGTTCTGATGTCCTCATGTTTAGACACCCCTATCGTTCCAACAGACATCGCCAAAGGCTACCTTCCTGCAAAATAATTCTTTTCAAAAGTCGGTCTGGAGAAGAAGAAAAAAACCTTACTTAGGGCCGTCACGTTTAATATAAAAGCATCATCAAAGAACCCATGCCCAACGTATGATACAAGCAATGATTGATGACATCAAATTTTCCACCAACAGGTCATCCCAAGACCCGAGTGTTCATGTACCAGGGAGGCAACAACGGTTTCCAAGAAGCCTGTTATCACGGAGTTCCCATCGCTATTATTCCCCTCTATGGAGACCAGTATGATGTAGCAGCCAGGGTCGTGGGGAGAGGGATGGGACGAAAGCTCGATAAAAACACCATGAACGCTGATGTCATATACGAGACTCTCACCGACCTCATCAAGAATCCCAAGTAGGTGTTGATACACATTACACCAAGTCTCAATTGGAAGGGGGAGGGGGGCTCATGGGGCTAGAAACTGAAAAAGTATTTCAAGTGAAGGTACGCAATTACCGGTTTCCCAACGTTTATTAATTACCACGTTTGATCAAAAGAAATATTATTAATTCATATATATACATGTACAATTCCACCTTTTGATTTTATTCTTTCTATTCTTTGCAACATATCCCGTTTCTTTACCATATTTATACCGAAGACATTCTTATAAATACAAATACATAATTCACCAACTTGCTCAATTATTATTGTACTTTATCCAGGTATACACAAGTCGCAAAACACGTCTCGGCAGTCAACAGGAACAACCCAATGACAGCTCGAGAAAGAGCAGCATTCTGGATAGATCACGTGATCAGATATGGCGGAGACTACCTCAAGTCGCCAGCCGGTGAACTTTCATTTGTGGTTTATCACAGCCTTGATGTTTTGGCATTCCTCTTCTCAATTACCTGTCTACTTTTGGTCATCATTACCTATAGCTTATTATTTTGTTTAAGATGCTGCCGTAGAGTTGTATTTGGGAGCAAGAGTAAAGATAAAAGTGATTAATGTTAATGAAAGATGAAAATAGAGCATGCTATTACTTCTTTGATAAATGTCTATGCCTAAGTACATCTGTACACAACATGGATTTACAAGATATAACAAAGATATATATATAGAGAGAGAGAGAGAGAGGGGGGGGGGAGTGGGGGAGAACAGAGATACAGATGGTGAAAGAAAGAGAAGGGAAAGGACAGAAATGAAATGTAAAACATTTACATTTCTTCAAAATCAGATATCTATTGTTTCTAACAGTTTCACTTAGTGACAGTTCTTTATGAGAAACTACATATAACAATTATTGTTACTCATCTGCTTTTTTTATTGTCAAAAACGATGTTGGCACATTAATATTGATTTTCCCATGTATTTACACGGATTTACACTTTTTGAGCAAGAGTGAGAACTCTTTGCAATGTATCGGCTACTTCTTAGCGTAAATAAACGATAATGTGCTCTACTTTTACTATACCTTCTTTTGGGTGTATTTATTACTGTCTTTCTAAATATTATACTGTGAACAACGTTCAAATGACATTCTTTGTTAGTCTTCATCATTTACAAAAGATTTTTGGTCATTGTTCACACATACATTTTGAGATAACTCTATTTGACGTGCTTACGTAAGACCAAGGTTACATTCCTAGCTAGCATGGCGTCTCTTCTCAGTATGTTTCTCCTAATTTGGGGAAGTTTTTCCACTTTTCCGAACTCTTGCAACGTTCAGGCTGCTAATGTTTTTGTTTCTGCGCTCTACGGCGAGGGAAGCCATTTCTTGGCGGCGTCAGCCATTGGTCAAAGTTTAGTCGAAAGAGGTCATAATGTGACTTTCTTGATCAGCAGTGCTTACTTCGAATATCGTGCTAAGAATACAAAGTTTTCGAACTTTTCCTACGAGATTTTCAAGCATCCTGTGCCTGACGATGACGTGCGCGAGATGTTCCACACCATGAGCACTCTGGCATTCGTCCAGAAGGACCAACAGTTTGCAGAAATGATGAAGTTGTTGACAGGGCGTATGGTTGATGACTGTGAATACCTAATTTCCGATAAACAATTTGTGTCCAGATTAGAAATCATGGACGCAATGGTGTTGGATATATCTTGGCCTTGTGTTCTCATGATCAGAGAGATTTTAAGAAGAGACAGGAATTCTTCAAACTATGTTTCCATGGTCACGATATCCCACACGCCTTCTTGGAGTGGTTTTATCCGAGCATCAGGTTCGTCATTCAGCTACGCCTACCAACCAGAGTTCACAACAGGCCTACCCAGCAGGATGAATTTTGTACAGAGACTTCAGAATGTTTTTATATCCGCATTGATAAATTTTCTAGCAGAGCTTGCCTTCTCCCCTCCATATTTGAAAATAGGGAAAAGACTGGGACTTCCTCCCGTGCATTTTGTTCGTAGCTATTCCGATTTTGATCTTCACCTGACAAATATTAATTTTGCATCAGACTTCATCTATCCATTGGCCCCCAATGTTATTCCTGTAGGCGGTCTCACAGCGACTCTTACGGCTCCTCTGGAAAAGGTTCGTATAATACGTTTTTTGATGGAGGATTCTATGCCTGTACCTGGTTTTGATAAATAAGAACAGAGTACATGTATCGCTTTTACTACTTTTACTACTAGACTACTACGATTGCTGCCAGTAACATCACTGCTACTAATACCACTTCTGTACTTCTTCTCAAAATACTGCTTCTGCTATCTAGTTCTTCTAAAACTACTATCACTATCACGACTACTACTACTAGTAGTAGTAGTACTACTACTACTACTACTACTACTACTACTACTGCTTTTACTACTACTACTTCTACTGTTTCTACTCCTACTATATACTTCGTCTTTTTTTGTCTTCTTTGTCTTCAAACTTCTACTACTACCTGTAAGACTATTACTGCTATCTACTTCTATTACTAACACTACTACTTCTACGACTACTGCCGTGACTGCAATTCTCTGCAACATGTGTATATACCCATGTAACCATACAGATATGGGGAAAAGGCGATTGTTTTCTTTTTTTGAGACTTTAGTATAGCTACGGGAAGAAAGATAAAAGAGAGAACAAAAAGTAGATGACACCTCCTTCCACAACCTCATCTACTCGTTCGATCCAGCCCTCCCCCATGTCATTCAACTCGAAAGACCACTGCCGTAGCGCCCCCCTCGTTACTGGATGACTGGACTTAGTAGGCTACGCCACTGTATACATTAGGAAACGGCAAGACAGTTAACGATATTATCATTTCTTGTTGATGCAATTAAGAGCCTCACAATCAAAAACACAAATATTACAAAAGAGGTAGATGGACATCGGGCTCCGTTCGAGGTAATCACAAGTTGATACCCATTGTTGCATCATCGTGGACACAATTAAATGTTACTAATATTGTACATTTGTGAAAAGCTACACGTATATGAGACAGTTGCAAAGCGAGAGAGGGATGGGGGGGGGGCGCTAAGGAAATAATTGAAAAGTATGAAAAATAATAAATTTGTATATTGAGTGTGTTCATTAAAACGGGAGAGGCAGAAGATGAACAGAGGAAGAGAATAGATAAAGGGGTATATAGAGATTTCATCACGACAACCACCACAAGAAAAATGCTACACGTTTCAATTAGCTGAAAATAAAATCTTTACTATAATTAATTACACGTATGATTTCTCGAGATTTTCTTGAAATTTATTGACCAAAATGCTTTGACATCATTCATCAAAGTAAAGGATGTGTGGAATATATTCTTAAACAAAATATTCGTGGCTTACTAACAGTTTGATATGACATGGTTTATACTCGGTAAGCATCCATGTGCCCTATTCTTGGATCCACACCTGATGAAAATCCCCAGCTGTAACATTATAATAACAATAATAACAATAATGATAGTAATAATAACAATAATAATAATAGTAATAACAATACTACTAGTACTATTACTATTATTATAACAGTACTAATTCAGTTTACCCAGGGGAGCCTCATCAGCTTCAATGCGGTTCTTCCTGAAGGCCCTGTAATTACCATTACCCCAGTGAATGCCAGGTAGCCCTGCATGGCATATATGACAAGTGCAATCAGTGGGTCTAAATTCTTCTGTCAATTCTGTATCATAGGAGGTCGTATTTAAGGAAATTACTGGCAATAACTACCCGTGTATTTGCACATGAATCACCTGTGTTCTTCAGGTGATTGATGTTCAAATGCTGTATGTCTTGACATTATGTATTTGTTAGTTCTGTGTTATGTCTGTTAAACATACTCTGATCCTATGGACTATTGTTAACAGTAACTATCATTTTGTAAAACTGGAACCCTCCCACAAGCAATTTGCTTTTAAGGGTATCCCACAATTTTATATTGTGATTTTATTGCTGTATTTTGCCCTTGTAATAGAAGTTGTTTGAAATGTACGTGCCTTGTATCCACAAAACTGAAAATAAGTAGAACGCTGATCCCCATTCGCAAAGCACAAATCGACGTGTGACGCACTGGGGGGTACGCTCGAGTGCACACGCAGCCATATTGCTTAGTCCTCGATCTTTTCATTAAAAAAAAAGTTGAATGTAGACTAAGTTCTCTTTCAAACCCAAAATAAAAAAGTAACTTTAGTTTTAGTTTCTCTTTAAATCCTCTTTCAAGATAGGCCTAGGGAAAAATTATTTACATGTATTTGTTAACTTAAAACGTTTTATTGATAAGAAATCAGAGGGCCGAATTGCATATTCATTTACAATCATGATGATAGATACAATGAATACATTGTAAAACGATTAACAGGATATGAAAATTCGAAATCACAATAGCCATAACAACATGTTACACAAAATTGCAGGAATTATATGGTTTGAAAATACAAGGATAACAATATTTTGAGAGAAAGAAAAACTGGAAAGAAAAAGAATTAGGTAGAGGGAGAAAAAGAGAAGACGACAGGGAAAAAGGTGAGGCAAAAGAGAAATAAAGAGGGAAAATAAGAATTGAAAGAAAGGGAGAAAGAGTGTAGAGAGTAGTAGTAGTAGGAGAGACTCTTAGGGAAGTAGCAGAGCTATGGATAAAGAAATTGACATTATGTTGCGAGAGGATAACCTTTAATTATTTTAAACAGCCTACTAACTTCTTGTCTCATGATATCTAAGATCTCTCTGCTCCTCTGCGCCATTTCACACGCGTAAAGAGCTTTAGGTGTTTATCTCGAATAGCGAATGAAAACTCAAAGGTTAATAAACCCAAATGCAAGAAAGAACACATCTAATGACATTTATCAAAGAAATTGACAGCGGAATTTAATTTTAAAAGATAACATCCCAAATAAACTTTACCCATTTTGTATCACTCAATGATAAGGTTACCTTAAACAAAGGAAGCGAATGAAGTCAAGATTGTAATCATCATAACAAAGAGAATATCATAGATATTGTCCTTGTAATAAGCATTTCCTTGAGTTTGAGTTGAAATTAACAACTTTTTTTTCAACTTCCTGATAGTCAATGTAAATAAATGAGCAATTTTTTTGGGAATGAGATAACACAAACATAATGCTTTAGCCCAAACTTGGTACAGGAGGATTTTGAAAATACTTTTTGAAAAGCATGCTTTTCAGTCATCCTTGGCTGCACAATTATGAAAATGGTATCATTAGACAGGGTATTAGTTCTTCTATACAATAAAATATGATTAAAGGTCCCATAGGTTATAACTCTTTAATTAGAAGCTACCAACGTTGGGTACACTTTTTGTATACGCACTGTATAGTAATACATTTACAGGGAACACTGACACGTTTTTCAAAAACAATTCAAGTTCACAATATCAATAAACAACTATAATGTAAAAATAGTCAGGCGTAAAAAATGGCAAAACATTGGCAAGTAATAAATTATAACAACTATTCAGTGCATATTTCACATGAGCCCCATTGAACATACAGCAAACTCATTACAAACTTATGGACACATTATAACATAAATCTGTCAGAAAAATATTTCCAGCCAGGTTCAAGAGTCCATTTTCTTGTATTCTGTGGGTTTTGAGATGCTGATCCACAACGAGTTTCTTGATAAAACCAAGCAAATTTTGCATGCCTTATTGATATCATTTAAGAAATAGATGAATATATAAATTATGACGATGGTTTGTAATAAAAAACTGAAATACAGAACTTCTTTACTTTTGTTCCTCATCATCCATGGAGTATTAGACAATGATTGTAAACTCAACCCATGCGTGAATAAATAATTATCAGCACGTATCATTATACTGTTTTGTTTTATGGTCATCATAAAATTTTCTGCAACCATCTCAATGAAATTCCACAGTTAACTTAGGCATAAAATTGGAAATTGGCACAGCAAAGGCAAGGATATCATCATAATCTGAACTTTTGCCATGTGAGTCTACACGTGTAATAAAATATGCAAACAATTAAATATCTACATTCATAGATTTCATTTACAATTTTGAAAAATGTGAAGTTTATGAATTTTGTGCAATTTGAAATGAATGTGGAGGCACATTATAATTATATACATATATTATTTAAAGATAAAGACCAGTTCTGGTCATGCGATTGCATTGTGAAAGAAACGTTGTGGAATCGATCAGAAAAGGTTGATCATCTAGCATATAAGTATTGGTGTGTACTGCAAGGTTGTGGAATCAACAAAATGATAAGAAATTTGGCCCAGTCTTGGTAAAGTTACAAGCACGTACTGTACACAGAAATATGTATATGGGACTACACGACCACGTGCGCGACTATATCTATTTGGTCCCAATAGATATAATTATTTACCAAATATATCAATTAGTCGGCAGTTTCCCGGCAAAATTTGTATCATCACGTATTAGTTAAAACATATTCTTTCACATGATTGGTAATGAGAGCTTCCTTTTCATTTTTTGAGAGAGGGGCGTTTCCAAAACTGGTCTTTACCTGTAAGGTTTCTTTCTTGGCTTGAAACTTTCTTACATGTTCTAAAACCTATAACATGTAAGAAAGTTTCAAACCAAGTTATTCAATGTATTAAAAGAAAAATCATTTACTTCAGCTTTATCTCTCTCAGGTGTTAATATTTTGATATTATACTAGTAAACGGCATAGTGCTTGGTAATTAAACGGCACAGTGCTTGGTAAAGCGGCGAACACAAAACAGAGGTGGATATCACGTGATCACGTACGATCGCTGTATATATTTTCGAACCCGTTCGAGCCTGCTACGTATTTTCAGTTCAGAATCTGTGCTTTTATCCGGCCAGATTATCCTGGATTATGAGGTTTTCTTAAAAGTCAATTATAGAGGCATAGAGGTTAGTTGAAATATTGATTCATTTATAATTATAAAATGTCAAATTATAAGCTTAAAAGGAGTTAGTTTATTTTGGTCTTAGCTCAGTGAGCATTGCACATAAGTAATACAGTTATTACGTAGGCAATGACTATGACTTGTACATCAAGCCAGGGAGTGGGGTACTCCCACCTCCCTGATCAAGCCAGGCGTTGAACATGTACATGTATGCATGTACCCGGTGTATGTAAGCAAATTAGGAAACACAAAATGACTGTAACATAGTAGACTGTGCAGTGCAGGGGTTACTAAGCTCCAAAGTCCGAGTCGATATATAAGAACAGGATTATATTATGATGGTATGAATTGAATTTATTCCAGTGATTTGGTGACAAATAACACCTTAAGTAAATGCTGGATAAAGTTCTGCAGTCAATCATTTTGTCCTAATATAGAATGCATGGTCCAATCAAGTTATTATATACATTAATCTCAGAGAGTGATAATTGTTTGGTGTCATTTCAGATCATAAGACCATATGTACCATCAGAGGTGTGGGAGCCGGGGGGCACAGCCCCCTCCCCGCTTATTTAAGTAGCCCTAAAGTGCCTAGCTCTTTTTACACAGGAATAGGTGCCCCAATTTACTTCAAATCAGTGCCCCTTTTTATGCCCGTTCCACATTCTTATAAGTGCCCCTTACCACCTCTGATAAGTGCCCCCTTCGCCGATGATAATTTCCCCTATTCAAATCTTAGAGGTGCCCGTTTTACAGGTGCCCTTTTCTTTTGTAATAAGTGCCCCCATTCCCCTTCTGATAATTGCCCTTTTCATCTTTGATGAGTGCCCCTTCTCACCTATCATAAGTGCCCTCCTTTTATTTTGACACGTGCCCCCTTTTCTTTCTAATAAGTACCCTTTTTCCTTCTGATAAATACCCCTTTTCTTTTTAATAAGAGCCACTTCCCTTTCTCATAAATGCTCCTTCTCACATGTCTGATAAATGCCTCCATTAAAATCTCGTAGATGCCTGTTTTCTTTCGACAAGTGCCCATTTTCGTTTGTAATAAGTGCCCCTTTCCATTTTCACAAGTGCCCCTATTCATCTCAGGTGAGTACCCCTTTTCAGGTACAAGAAATGCCCCTTACCACCTCTGACAAGTGCCCCTTCACCTCTTATAATTGCCTCTTTTCAAACCTGAGAGGTTTCCCTTTTATTTAGACAGTTTTAAGTGCCTCTTTTCATCTCCGGTAAGTGCCCTTATTACAATTTGAGAGGTGCCCCCTTTAACTTTGAAATAAGTGCCCATTTTATTTTGACAAGTGCTCCAGACCTATCCTTTCTAATTAGTGCTATTTCCCTTCTAATAACTGCGCCTTTTCCTTTGTAATAAGTGCACCTTTTCCGTAGTCACAAGTGCCCCTTTTCACCTGTGGTGAGTGCCCCTTATCAGGTGCAAGTAGTGCCCCATTTTCGCCTCTGATAATTACGATTTTTACTTTGACACGTGCTCCTTTTCTTTTCTAATAAGTGTCCTTTTAACTTTGGATATTTGCCTCCTTTTCCTTTCACCATAAAATGTGCTCCTAATATAAAGCGACTAAGAGCAACCTTTTCTTCAATTTCACCCAAAGCTTGCTCACTACACTTGCTCGCATTTTATGTTGATATAATTTTGTTTCTGATTAAAGAGCTTTTCAGTCTTTCATGGTTAGGATTGTTTTTTCCTCTTTATAAGATTTAATTTTTCGCACTGCGACCTCACAAATCTTAATTGTTTCGCTCGCTCGCAAATAATATTCAGACCATCACACCCAACTCCACAGTATGATGCTTTTAAGCAGTAGGCCTATCTTGGACCATGTAAAGAGAGAAACAAACAATGAAATCATCCCTGATAATCTCATCACAATGTAGGGGAATAAGGGCCTACCAATGTCTAAAAATTGTATATTTTCGCTTTGAGGTTTCCCTTTGGAGGTGCCCCTTTTTTTCTCTCTAGAAAGTACCCTTTTTTGCTGGTGCGCCCCCAACTTTGAAAGACGCTCCGCCGCCCCTGTGTACCTTGTACCTTGGCAGTATTTCTATGTGAGGTTTAGACAGTTTACAATGATCCGTACTATGAAAACTTGAGTGTAATGTAAACGCATCTTGACATGAAGCATTACTTCTTGATGTTTTAAAGGGATTATCATAATCTTGGGTTTAATGATGAATGTACATCTATAACCTGTACAAGCTTAATACAACCTACAGTCATATTAGACGATCAAATATTCTCATAAATGTTTGTTGCAAGTACTTATGACACTTTCATTGTTTCGGTTACAGTTTTCACGGAATCACGGAGTCAATGTTGAAATCGAAGATCTATGTTATTAAAGAAACCGAATATAGAACTTCACAAATTCCCGTCGAAGCCTCGCTTTGTTTTTTTATTTTGTCAACGACCTCAACTACAGTCTGATGGAATCATCGACAAAGCGTATTTTGTTGGGTCACTGTTTACACACATTTCAGTAATTTGAACTTGCCTTTCAGTCTCTTAGTGTTGAGGATAAATCTATTTGATTTGTACTACGTAACAATAGAATTGTTTACCCATAGCACTGCCCATAAGATATCGGCATATACAACAATCGGATTGTAATTGTACGTGGCCCTAAACGTTGGATCGATAGTGAGTTGAAATGGCGTCTCTCGTCTATATTCTTCTTCTCATTGTGGGAAGTTTCACAGACTCTTGCAACGTTGAAGCTGCTAACATTTTCGTGTCTTCAGTCTACGGCGAGGGAAGCCATTTCTTGGCAGCATCGGCCATCGGTCAAAGTTTAGTTGCACGCGGTCACAATGTGACTTTCTTGATAAGTAGCGCTTACTACGAACATCGAGCAAAGAATCCGAAGTTCTCCAACTTTTCCTACGAAGTTTTCAAGCATCCTGTACCCGACCATGAAGTACGCGAGATGTTCAAAACCTTGAATAGCCTAGCTTTCGTCAACCAGGATCAGCAGTTTTCAGAAATGATGAAGTTAGTTTCAAAACGTATGGCGGATGACTGTGAATTCCTGCTTTCTGATAAACACTTTGAGTCTAGATTAGAAGGGTTCGACGCAATGATGTTGGATATTGCTTGGCCCTGTGGACTCTTGATCAGGGAGATTTTAAGAAGAAATGAAAACTCTGTAGCCATGATTGCCTTCACACCCACGCCTCCTTGGAGTGGTTTTCTATCTGCGTCAGGTTCGTCATTCAACTATGCATACCAAACAGAAATGACAACAGGTCTTCCCAACAAGATGACTTTTGCACAAAGACTTCAGAATCTATGCTATTCTACACTTGTATCTGCGCTAGCTGAGTTCTTCTTCTACGCTCCTTATTCTGAAATAGGAAAAAGACTTGGACTTCCCGATATACACTTTGTTCATAGCTATTCCGATTTTGACCTTCATTTGACAAATGTTGATTTTGCGTCGGAATTTATCTATCCATTGGCACCCAATGTCATTCCTGTTGGTGGTCTTACAGTGGCTACCCCATCTCCTCTCGGAAAGGTACGTTCCTGTTTTTAATTTGACAAATTCTTTGACTTGAGTGCATCTGGTGCTGGTATTTTATTTTTTGGCGCAAACAATAATACATAGACGAAATCCTTTTAAAATCATAATTTTTTAATGAATTCATACTAATTCGAGAAACCGGTCAGTGAATTAGGTTCTAAAAAAAGCGTAATAATTTTGTATTTTTATGAATGTTTACCGTGGATTGAAATACCGAATGAACATCACCACTCAGATTGCTTTAACTCTTATGATTTCCTCTAAAAGCTACTTTCCATTTGTATTTTTCCCCAAATACTATATATATATATATTTTTTTTTTAAATCTATCTCGCAATAAATATCTTTATTACAGAGTTACCGCAGTAGAACGAAAGCCCACGAAACCGACAAATCAAAGAAGTAGGGCCATGGGCTAGTGCATCACTGAAAAGTATAGAAGACCTAGGAGGCCTATATCGTCAGTATAATAGGCTGTTTGTCTCGTGAGCTTTTTCTTATAATTGTGTCCGAAATACACCATTGGAAACAGCATGCACCCCCACAAATATACAGATAAAAAAGGTCAATAACACTACACACTAAGAAATAAGGGTGCAATTATTGGGGTGCAGATTTGCACCCATCTACGCGTATTTGGCAGAGGGTGCTGATCTTCTCCTTTTAGGGTGCAGTATCTGACAAGCGGCGTAAATGTGCACCCTTATGGGTGCGAGAAGTTGGAAGATGCGCAATATGCACCCGGAGTCTGTATAAAGGCCTAATTATACATAAATAGTGATTTAAAGTTGGATATGTCCTCAAGTTTCTGCCGATATTCGAAGATAGAGATTAAACATGTTCAAATATAAAAATGATTTCACTTTTTCATAATATAATTATACAAAAAGCAATGAGCTCAATATCATTTGAAACAAATTGAAGTCAGTACATCTTCTAAACAGACTATCAATCCCTCTCAGAGTTAGGGTTAGGGTTATAATAATCATGCAAACCCAACTTTCATCAACCCATCGATGGCTCAATCGGTAAGGTCAGCGTACGATACTCCTAGAGTAGTGGGTTCGAACCCCAGTAATTAGTCCTTCCCACATTTGACTTTATAAAAAAGTATAATTGATTGTGACCTCTTTCCAAGTCGCTTTGATTAATTGATAGGATGGTTTGCATAGGTTAAAAAAGACGCAAGCGGACTCGACGTGTACATCTAAGGGTGCACATATCTGCTTTCTCTAGGGGGGCAAGTTTGCACCCCAAAGTAGGGTCCATAATTGCGTCCCCCAAAGGAGGGTGCAGAATTGCACCCTATGTGATGCTGCTTTTGTAGCAAATGTCTGCACCCCTAAGGCTGCACGTATGCTCCCCCTAGCTAGGGTGCTGCTATTGTAGCAGAGGTCTGCACCCCTAAAGGGGCTTTCACATCGGGCCGTGCGTAGAGTTGCGTAGTGTTGCGTACCGACTACGCCGAGCGTACGCGGCACTACGCTGGCCTACGTAACTATACGCCGGAGTACGCGAAAGGGTACGCGAGAAGGACGCCCAAAATTAAACATGTTTAATTTTTTTCGCGTTCTTTCGGCGTAGTCACTAGACGCCAAACGTACGCGTTTTGTACGCAAGCCTACGCAACACTACGCTACTGTACGCCATGGCTACGCAACTTTCGCCAGTCCGACGAAGCAGTAAAAGCTTGCGCACACAGTAAGCAACCGTACGCAACCGTGAGCAAACCAGTACGCCAGGCCTACGTAAACGTACGCAACCCTACGCCTGTTATACGCCGTAGGTACGCGGTGCCTATGCACAGGGTACGTAACTATACGCCAATCGCACGCCAGCCTACGCAAAACCTACGCAGGGACTACGCCGAAGCAACATTTTTTTCATGAATACGCAGCCTAATTTCGGCGTAGTCGGTACGCAACACTACGCAACTCTACGCAGATCCGGTGTGAAAGGGGCGTAGGGTGCAAATTGGTACCTTTATTTCTTAGAGTGTGTGGACTCAACTTCCTACTCGCATGGATTGTCAATTTAGGCATCAAATATGAACCTACTATATTTTGAATTTACACCCACGCGCGCACACATACACCCATTCACCACACTTTTGAGTATTTTATAAGCCAGTTCATAGTTGCAGTCTGGGCATGAGCAGATAAAGTTCATTGCAGACCAAATTGTGAAATACACGGAGACAAAATACTGGATACGTGCTCATGAAATTTATGTAATCATTATTCATTTATGTACAAGCAGTGCACTCCATGATACACAGTTGGAAGTATTCTTTGAAAAGGGGAAACAAAGGCTATTTATGTAGCACCTCCATCGCTGTAGGAGTGATTATTTCAAAATGTACAAAGTGGAACCTCTTCATGTTTTGAAAATCTGTGGATATTCAGGGTCATTTGGGACATGTGCTCACCGTGAACTGGTCTACTATGTACGCCCTTGCCGCTCTTTTCTTTCCGTTTGTATGAACTTTGTATTGTCCCTATATATATTTTAGATAATTCATTTGCTTTAATTACGTAATGCTGAATTTGTACAGCCGTCGAAGTGCAGCATTCGTAATATAGGCGGTCCTCATTATTTGATGTTACATCACTAAAGATTCGACATGGCGTCTTTCGGCCTTCTCCTTATACTCTTGGGAAGTTTTACAACTTTCTTCTTAAAACCTCTTAAAGTTGAAGCTGCTAACATTTTTGTATCTGCGCTTTATGGAGAGGGTAGCCATTTCTTGGCTGCATCAGCCATTGGTCAAAGTTTAGTTGCCCGCGGTAACAATGTGACTTTCTTGATAAGCAGCGCTTACTACGAACATCGAGTAAAGAACCCGAAGTTCTCCAACTTTTCCTACGAAGTTTTCAAGCATCCTGTACCAAACCATGAAGTGCGCGAGATGTTCAAAACCTTGAATAACCTAGCTTTCGTCAACCAGGATCAGCAGTTTGTAGAGATGATGAAGTTGCTGTCAAAACGTATGGCTCATGACTGTGAATTCCTGCTTTCTGATAAACACTTTGAGTCTAAATTAGAAGGGTTCGACGCAATGATGTTGGATATTTCTTGGCCCTGTGGACTCTTGATCAGGGAGATTTTAAGAAGAAATGAAAAATCTGTAGCTATGATTGCAATCACACCCACGCCTCCTTGGAGTGGTTTTCTATCTGCGTCAGGTTCGTCATTCAACTATGCATACCAACCCGAAATTACAACAGGTCTTCCCAACAAGATGACTTTTACACAAAGGCTTCAGAATCTATGCTATTCTATATTTGTAACTACTCTAGGCGATTTCATATTCTATGCTCCTTATTATGAAATAGGAAAAAGACTTGGATTTCCTGATGTGCACTTTGTAAATAGCTATTCCGATTTTGACCTTCATTTGACAAATGTTGATTTTGCGTCGGAATTCATCTATCCATTGGCACCCAATGTTATTCCTGTTGGTGGTCTTACAGTGGCTACCGCAGCTCCTCTCGGAAAGGTACGTTCCTATTCTAAATGTGTGACGTCAATTTTCTTTTATACTTGGCAGGTCTGTTCATGATATACTGATACTGTTGTAAATGGCAGTAACGGCCTTCTTGCGGGTAGCTGACGGTATAAAAACAAGCACGATAAAGAGGAAATCCACCTTGACGAAATTTTTGATGAAATCAGAACAATTCGAAAAACCGTTCAATAAAAGTTTGAGAAAGATGAGATAAAATTAAAATAATTTGAATCCCTATCATTGATTGAAAGACGAAGAATGAATCATTAATATTATGAAGATCGCGAGTCAAATTGATATACTTTGAAGTGCTACACCCCCTTTTGTTTTCCCCAAAAGGTCATAACATTACCATTTACCCCCCCCCCCAGATAAATATTTTCCTCATACCCCTTATACCCCGAAAAAAGTAAACCATGTTTAAGGTCAAGATCTGAAAGTGAGGGCACTTTTAGGGATTTTGCAGCACAAAATCATACCCCATAGTAACCCATTAGAGCGGCACATCCCCGTATACCGTATTAGGCGAGTACCCCCCTCCGGAGTTTTACCCAAAATACAACATTGTAAATGTGAAAAAGCAAGGAAACAACAAACAACACGTATATACACAGTCATGTATAACAACAAAAAGATAACAATGTCCTATAATACGGTGTGCAATTATTCCCAATTTTAAACTGTTCGATATGCTATAAGACCGTTTACGTTTGAAATGATTATACATGTACCTTTTTGATTCCCACATTGATTGTTCATGTCATTTCATGTGATGAAGCTTTGAGCTGCAAGAGCGACAACATCGTTCTGATTAACGAACGAGTAGACAACATGGATGAGATGCCAGGGGATCGAAGGGTGGGGAAAAACTCGAGATGACATTTAGCCTCAATCTAAATATTTTCAAGTTTCGTTATAATCATGGATATTTGAATCGGGTATAATATTATGTTTAAAATCACAATACGACATTGCAACTTCCATTTGAGTGAGTTGGAGAGGGGAAAGAAACACCGAATATCATTGGGGAGCTACGGAGGGGAGACATTCGAAGAAACTATAAGCGACCGAGCGGAGAAGGTCGCGTATTTTGTAGTATCGAACTTTTATAGTCAAATCTCAGTCTTATCTTAATATTTACTCATTGAGGGTACGTGCCCCCGTAGCTGCGCCAATGCTTAAAGATGTTATAAATTTCAATGTTATTATTCTATAATTTTAATTTAATTTTAATAATTTTAATAACTGTTATAAAAATGGAATTGCCCCATCTTTCCTTCCAGCCCGTTTTGTCAATGATTGGAATTGTCCCAACTTTCCTTCCAGCCCGTTTTGTCAATAATTCTCCGTACCTTTGTAAGTGCAACCGTGAAACACTTTGCATCTAAATTTTTCGTTCCGTTGGAAAAAATAATCATATAATTGTTTTATATGCTGGGAGCAAGTCCAAGAATAAAATCCTATTTCATACGTAACAAATCAATACAAGTATCGTACCAGGGAGCTGTGACCTATACTTTTTACCCGTTGATTGTATCATGTTTTGTGTGGTTTTGAATAAAATGAACTTGAACTTGAACTTGAACTTGAACTTGAGGTTGATCACGCCTAATACAGCATCCATAAGTCCAAATATCAAATACGTGATACTTTTAATGTAAATTTTTTTGTGGCAATGACAATTAAATGCTCCGTTTATGCATTGGAATAGTTCATACATCTTGTACGCCAAATAATCTTCAAACATAAATTAAAGTTTATACATATCATTATTTTTATATATAGGCCTATTACGCCTTCATGGAATTTTAAAGCCATTTTTACGTATCCTTATCAGGTTCAATCGGCAAAATGTTATCATACAGTGCAAATGAAGTTGCAATAGGTGGTGAAATACATCAAGAGATTGACCTTTGCCCATATGGGATAACAGACTTTACCGCTAGCATGACTCCACAGAGCGTGTGTAATATACCGTATAGCAGTCATTTACAGTATTGCACTCCCTTACCATTGACAGTGGTTTGAGATCGACTTATATCGCTATAAGTTTAGAACTGATGCCAAGTCAGCAAATTGGCAAAGTATAATGTCTTCCAAAATAATCGTTGTCTTTGTTGTGTTCGCTATGGGCCTAACAATTCATATCGAGGGAGCTCACGGGGAAAAAATTCTTGTATCTCCAATATATGGCGAGGGTAGTCACTTCTTGGCGGCATCGGCTATAGGAGAAAGTCTTGTGAAGCGAGGTCATGAAGTCACGTTTCTTATTAGCAATGCCTATGTCCACCGTGCTAAGGATCCAAAGTATGCAAAATTTTCCTTTGAGATATTCAACCATTCATTGCCAGTCGAGACGGTGCATGAGATGATGAATACCATCGGCCATGTGGCCTTTCAAGGGGCCAGTGACCAGTTCAACACGATGCTGAAACTGATGATGGAGATGACTGGGGAGAATTGTAAGATTATTATCACAGACCGAGCGCTCATGCGTAGGTTGGAGGCAATGGATGCCATGATCATGGATATTTCCTGGCCATGTGGTGTCTACATCAGAGCTGCTCTCCAAAAAGACAGAGAAACCCCTAAAGATCTGAAGATGATCGCAAACTCTCCTACGACACTATGGAGCGGGTTCATGATGGCCACAGGGTCTCCCTTTAACTACGCCTACATGCCGGAAACAATGACGGGCTTCACGAATCGGATGAACTTTTTCCAGAGATTGAGCAACCTGGTCCGGTCTACCTTGATACAAGCGAGTATTGCTTCAACTATGCTATCTTCATTTCAAAAGATGGAAAAGGAAGTCGGTCTCCAGAACACTGTTAATCCATTTTATGGCTTTACAGATTTCGATTTGTATCTCAGTAATATTCACTTCTCCTCTGACTTTCCGGTGCCTATGGTACCAAATCTTATACCAGTTGGAGGACTTACAACTAAACCAGCTGCCCACCTGGAGAAGGTAAGTAAAAACAGATAATCTTGGGTTCTCATGGGGCAATTTACTCCATTAGAGTGTTTATCCGATAACAGTTATTTACAATCACCGAGACTGCAATGGACTTCGCAATTACCGAATTACTATAGCTACCTGCTACACGAATCAGGATGGGGATGCGGCCTTAATTTATTTCCAGGACTAAATTTACATTCCCCTCGATAATTCCTACAATGATTAGTTGGATCTTAATTACCCAGGGTATAGCCACATCAGTGTTGATACTGGTCTCCCTGTGGTCCCGCAATTTTATTGTTAGCACTTAATCAATTACCAAGGACCCATTTACACGGCTGGAGAGTGGCAAATGTTAATTAGTGTCTTGCCGAAGGCCATTGGCTCCGTGGTGGGATTCGAATCCTAAACCCTTGGATTGAGAATCAAGTGAATGAACCACAACACCACGACACCTCCATATAGCTCTTCATCTCTGTCAAAATCCGAGAGGGCGGTGTTTTTTTTTCTTCCCATGTCTACACGCGTCGTACTGTCTTTATATTGGAAAAGATAATATTTGGCGAACAGTCAAATAGTACTACAAGTCATGATCACGTCTCGTGATTTGGATGAGTTAATCATCAATGCGAGTATAAACGCTGAAGGATCATCATTGCTCTATTCCATAACGCCCTTGGCAAATCTGTAGCTAACACGATCTCATCTACTTTCGAAAAACCAAGGGCCATATCTATACCCTATATAGTATATTATATCCTACAAAAATCATGTTTGGATTACATATTGCATCATTGTAATGTTCACGCATTTCTAAGGGAGTAAGGGTGGTGGACAACGCTACTGAAATTACCTTAAGCTGATTTTTGTCGAAAGTACTTTCGATCATGTTTATTTAGCTGAACAGGAAAATATGTCTACTGTTACTTAACAGACAAATTATCTTATCAAAAGGTTACAATCTATTCAAGATTCCATAAAAAAATATTTGTATAAAGAGATCCTGTTGTGTATTTCGCTTTAAAAATTGCTTTAGAAATGTGCTTTAGAAATATAGTGGGATTAATAGCATAGAAATGCAAAGAACGGAAAATCATGTCATTTCAGCAACATTTGTAAATCACTGGTATCGAATTAGAAATAAACCACGTTTTAATTTTATTGGGGGCATGCCCCCCAAAGCCCCCCCCCCCAAGTACGCCAGTGCCTATGTACGGCATGGAGAAATATGACCTTCATCTGGTCAACATTGACTTTTCATCCGACTTTCCGATTCTACTTTCATCAAACATGATTCCAGTAGGTGGCTTAAGCTTAACAACCCAACCTCCTGATGTATTAGATGAGGTAACATCAATGGTGTGCGCTGTTCAAATGTCGGTGCACTTGATTGTAGGATTATTATCATTAGGATTATTTTTAGTAGTAGTAAGATGTCGAGAATTGAATTTACATTGTTAATTTATTTGGGTACCTTTTTCCAAGGCTCTTATACGTATCGTACTTTTGGTTGGGGAGTAATTGTAAGTTTTTGTTGCCCTATATGTATCCAATCCAATCCAATCCAGGAATTTATATAGGGCCAATATCTAGTTGCCTAATCAAAGGCGCTGATGAGACTGAAAAACTACAAAAAATGTCTGTTCATGATTCTAACTGGGAAAGACAAAAAAGCAGTGACAAATTGTAAGCAATCTTAAATAGGTATGTCCAGTGGCGTAATGAGCAAAAAAGTTTGAGGGGGCTGGCAAACAAAAAATCCGCATCACCCCACTCTTACATATGCAGGACCCACTAAACGTTTTTCAAAGTGGGTGGGGGAGGCTAAAGTATTTACGATCAGGTAGAGCGTAGTGTAAATTGGCGTGGGGTCTAAGGGCAAAGCCCCGGCAGGGTCAAGGGCAGAGTCCCCGGAAGCTCAGGGGGTATGGGCATTTAATTACGGTCAGATGAGCATATTTTGATACCTTATTCATGACACTGGCAGGTCACTAAATGGCGTGGGGTCGAGGGGGCTGAGCCCCCTGAAACTCAGGGATTTGAAGCATTTTATAACGGTCATTGAGCATTCAGGGGCCCGCTTTAGGCCCTCTGGTGGGGTCCAGGGGGCTCTGCCCCTGGACCTCAGGGTTTTAGGCAATAAATTACTGTCAGATGAGTATCCAGGGGCCTGACTTAGGGCCATTGGTTGGGTCCAGGGGGCAGAGCCCCTGGAAACTCAGGGGTTTTAGGCGTTTAATTACGGTCAGATGAGCATATATTTTGATACCTTATTTGTGATACTGGCAGGACACTAATTGGCGTGTGGTCCAGGGGCGGGGTCCAGGGGGCGGAACCCCCAGGAGCTCATGGGTTTAAGGCATTTTATAACGGTCAGATAAGCATTCAGGGGCCCGCCTTAGGGCCCCTGGTGGGGTCGAGGGGGCAGAGCCACCGGAAGTTCAGGGGTTTTAGGCATTAAATTACCGTCAGATGAGCATCTAGGGGCCCGTTTTAGGGCCCTAGGTGGGGTCCAGGGCAGAGCTCCTAGAAGCTCAGGGGTTTTAGGCATTAAATTACCGTCAGATGAGCATCTAGGGGCCTATAGGTGGGGTCCAGAGGGCAGAGCTCCTGGAAGCTCAGGGTTTTAGGCATTTTATCACGGTCAGATGAGCATATTTTGATAACCTATTAGTGACACTGGCAGGTCACTAATTGGCGTGGGGTCCAGGGAGCGTAGCCCCCGGAAGCTCAGGGGTTTTAGGCATTTAATCACGGTCAGATGAGCATATTTTGTGACACTGGCAGGTCACTATTCTCTCTTTCTTTCTATTTCTCTTTAGCAGGGGCGGATCTAGCTTTTTGCTAAGGGGGGTTGACAAAAATTAATGACGATGCGGAGCATCGTCCACGAGCCGCGTAGCGGCGAGGCGATTTTGGGGGCTCTTTTGAACCCCCCCGGCCCGTAAGTGATTTTTCCTGGCATCTACTAACACAATGGAGACCATAAAAAGCAGTGCTTGATAACGTCTTTTTAAATCAAGTAACAGTTAAAACAATTTGACACAATGACGATGCAGACCATCGTCCACGAGCCGCGTAGCGGCGAGGCGATTTTTTTTTTTTTTTTTGGGGGGGGCTATTTTGAACCCCCGGCCCGTAAGTGATGTTTTCCTGGCATCTACTAACACAATGGAGACCATAAAAGCAGTGCTTGATAACGTCTTTTAAATCAAGTAACAGTTAAAACAATTTGACACAATGACGATGCAGAGCATCGTCCTCGAGCCGCGTAGCGGCGAGGCGATTTTGGGGGCTATTTTGAACCCTCGTAAGTGATGTTTTCCTGGCATCTACTAACACAATGGAGACCATAAAGCAGTGCACGATAACGTCTTTTAAATCAAGTAACAGTTTAAACAGTTTGACCCAATGAGGCAATGACGATGCAGAGCATCCTCCACGAGCCGCATAGCGGCGAGGCGATTTTGGGGTTATTTTGAACCCCATAAGTGATGCGGAGCATCGTCCACGAGCCGCGTAGCGGCGAGGCGATTTGGGGGCTATTTTGAACCCTCGTAAGTGATGTTTTCCTGGCATCTACTAACACAATGGAGACCATAAAAAGCAGTGCATGATAACGTCTTTTGAATCAAGTAACAGTTTAATACACAGTAATATCCAGAGTTATCATGTGTTTGGTTAAGTTACCAGATGAGTTGAATATCTTCTGACAATATGTGCACTTCAAAGGTTTCGCTCCAGTGTGTGTTCTTTCTTTTTTCTCTTTTTTGAGGCCTCAGGCCCGTCGTTCTGCGGGCCCTGCCATGTAGGGCTTTGTAGGCCTCTAAATAAGCATATTTCTTGCCTGACTGTAAATTTAGGAATTTGTAATTTTCCAACAAACGCATACAAAAGTATAATTAACTAAAAAGTGAGGAAAAATCTCGGATAATTATGTCATTTCAGCAACATTTGTAAATCACCGGTATCGAATTAGAAATGAGCCACGTTTGAATTTTTTGTGACACTGGCAGGACACTAATTGGCTCACCCCCTCATCAGTACGCCATGCAGTGCCCCCGATCTACACCTTGTTGGCGGGAAAAATCGCAACTGATCTCCCCTATCTATCTTCTTTCTCTCTTTCTTTCCTTACCTTTACCTCCCCTTCCCTTTCCCTTCTCTTCCTTCTCTCTCTTTTTGGTTTGCTTGGGGAGGCAAGGGCATTTCGCCCCGATCCACATGTTGTTGGCGGGATTAATCGCAACTGATCTCCCCTTCTTTTCACCCTTTTCTTTTCTTCTTCCTCTTTTTTTGTTCCTTTTAGCTCTCCTCTTTCCCTTCCCCTTCTCTCTTTTTTTTGGCGGGGGCAGGGGGAGGCAAGGTCCTGTTGCCCCCGATCCACAACTTGTTGGCAGGAAAATTGCAACTGATATCCCCCTTCTTTTCTTTTCTTCTTCCTCTTTTTTTTCCTTCCCTTTATCTCCTCTTTTCTTTTTTCCTTCTCTACCTCTTTTTTTTCTTTGCGGGGCAAGGCCAGCTCGCCTCCCCTGGATCCGCGCCTGTGGAACATACCTTCCGGAAATGACCCTCCTTGCCACATCCAAAACAAACCCTGCGCATTCCCCCGCGTACCGCCTAGAGCTGCCGCGGTCTTCTCTAAGCTCTTCTCTAGGCCGTATCCAGACTTTTCGCTAAACTGGATATACGGTTATCTACTAGTGTTAGTGTTAGTGGACAAGGCCCATTAGTGACTATAAAAACATATGCTCTTCCTGGCTATTTGGGAATGTGTCAGTTTGCAACAGAAATGGAGAAACGCGCATTTTGTTGAAAATCATGTGATATCACGAACATTTTATAAATCTCTTGTATGGAATTGAAAATAAGTCATGGTTTAATTTCATTTGGGGGGGCTAGCGCCCCCCCAAGCCCCCCCACCAGTACGCCAGTGGGTATGTCTTTAGTTGAGTTCTGAAAGTGGATAACTGGTGACAAGAGCGAAGGATTTGGGGAAGACCATTCCACAATCTCGATGCACAGGCAGTAAATGATCGATCACCTAGAAGAGAGCGTGTTCGAGGACTCTCAAACAGGTATTTACCCGCAGATCGCAGATTAGTTCGGGGTTTATAAATAGTTAACAAGTCTGAAATGTACACAGGGGCATATCCATGCATTGCCTTCCATGTTAATAAAATAATTTTGTATTCAATTCTCTGTTTTACAGGAAGCCAGTGTAGTGCAATAGAAAGTGTAGGGGTTATGTGGTCAAACTTTCTACCTCTTGAAAGAATACGTGCAGCAGAATTCTGAGCATATTGTAATTTCCTTAAATGCTGTTGAGTTATACCAAAGAGCAAAGAATTTCCACCATCTAACCGTGATGTTATTAATGCGTGAACGATTACAGCCGCTGCCTTATCTGAAAGAACCTTCCTGATACTCCAGACATTTCTTATCTGGGAATACACATGTATTTAAACATTGCATTACCTGGCGTAATTTCTGTTCCCATAATCCTTTGTTTGATTTTGATATTGAATGAAGTACTGATTTAAACATTTTAAAATTGATGGCGTCAAGGGGGAGAGTGCACAATCGATCTCTACTGAATTTGAGTTGGATGTATTCTTGATTAACTTTATTTTATACGTTGAAAGTCGAGAAAGCTATTCAAGAAATGTTAATATTTGTAAAACAAAAAAAATCCGCTAGGTGATGACATCTGCCCCGAATTATTAATACATTATCATATCTTAAAGTGTTGATGAACATTTGGTTTGTCATATAATTGTAAACAAATTGTATTCAGATTTTTCTTGTACATTTTTTTACCTTTAGGTTTCTAATCCTCTCCTACTGTCTTTTCTTAGATTGTGTTATGTATTTATCAGAGGTTACTAATGAAACTTTCGGGGTTCTTCTCCCCGTTCCCTTTATCACTTTACTGGGATTTAAATTCGAAGAGTGAAATTTAAGAAAGGAAAACATTCTTAGATCAATCATGTAGATTTATACTTTCATGTTTTGAACTTTTGAAATTCCACCGGCAATGAATAGTCATGCAATGTCATAGCATGGTTGAAGAGTAGAATGTAATTTTAAAAATTTCTATCTGGAAATGTTAATATTGAGACAACGAAGCCCTTGAATTCCCTGGTAATTAGATATTGCCCACGATCGTACAAATCAGGTAACATAGTAAAGCTGGATTTATCACTCGTATCAATGCACAGGACATAAAATTGCTCAATCCATAACTTAGCTTACTTCACGACCCCAACCCGACGAGCGTAATGGAAGGGCCACTGGAACCTTCTTTTTTCTCTCTTTTTTTATAGACTGTGATCTCTGACATTAGGCTTTAAATCTATTTATAGATGATACTGACTGTAAAAATCGTACATTATTTGGTATGGAGGCAAGGCAACTTTTTTTATCAACGTTAATACTCTACCAATTAATAATCCAACTTCCTTCAATTAATAATCCAACTTCCTTATTAGAAAACGGATTATTATTGATATATATGACGTGCGTCCTTGTTCATAGCAAAGTCCGTCTTGTCACCTGACCTAGAGCAAACACAGAAAGGTATAGCTCATATATATGATTTTAGGTTGAACTTGAGTGATTGAGTGTGTAGTTTAGTGACTGCAAATGCGAGAATAGTGTGTGGAAGTGATCGCAGGATACGCATTTTGTGTTCAACGAGAGATCGCATGTCGTTTATTTCCAAGTATATTTCATAGTGGTTTCTATGATATATTTTAGCCTATATTTGGCACGTACAGAGAGTATTTTCGTTCAGCATGGCACATCTTTCAAGCAACATTATTCACTGCAGCTGTATATTGCTGATTTTCGTGAATATGCCTAGAGATGTTTTCTCTTCTAAAATCTTAATTTCTGCGCTATACGGTGAGGGAAGCCATTTCTTAGTAGGGGCGTCTGTGGGCGAAGGTCTTGCTCGAAAGGGCCATGACGTAACAATGCTGATCAGCAATGCCTACGAACATCGTCTCGAAGATCCCAGGTATGCCAATCTTTCTTTTGAAGTCTTCAAACACCCCATACCTCCGGAAGAAGTCCGTGAAGCCTTCGAATTCGCTAGCACCCTGGTGTTTAGAGACGACAATATTGAGTTCTTCAGTCTTATGAAAAACATGTCACAGAGGACTGTGGATGACTGTGAAGCAGTTGTCACAGACAAGGAGCTAATGGTACGACTTGAGAAGAATGATGCCATCATTGTGGACATTACATGGCCCTGTGCTCGCTACATCCAAGCCGTTCTCGAAGAAAATATGAAATCACAACGGCGCCGTACAATGATCAGTCTGTCCGCGACAAACCCGTGGAGTGGATACCTTAAACTTGGAGGTTCTCCTGTGAATTATGCTTACTTCCCTGAAATCACAACCGGCTTCACCAACCGAATGACATTCAGCCAAAGGATACTCAACGTCATTCAGACCACTCTAATCTCTATCGTCGGTGAGCACTTAACGCCACCATATTACAGAGCGATGGGGAAAAGGCTTGGGCTGAGCCCTGATATTCATCCAATCTTTGATATGCAAGATTTTGATCTTCACCTCCTAAACATTAACTTTGCCTCTGATTTTGTGACTCCTCTGTCGCCGAGCATAATTCCTGTCGGTGGTTTGACTGTAAAACCTCTTCAAACATTGAATAAGGTAATGTGGAACCTAGTCATGTCAACCGTTTGGTGTTTGTGTCACAAAAGGAGAATTGATTCATAATTGTTGTGTTTCAAAAGGCTCTATTTGTTATTGAGTCAACTAAGATGTAGAGAGGGTATAGAGAGTCTATCAATGTTGGGTTGTCATTAACGCGGATGACCATGATGACTGCTCCTATTCCATTATTTTTTGTTCTATATTTAGAAAAGTAGTGTGACGAGTAACTGCCGAAATATTTATGCGATTTGTTCAAGGCGACTTTAATCTGGATTAAAAATTAAAAAAAAAGAACTTGGAAATTAGTGTGGAAATTGTTCATGTTGCTTCACAGCAAGATCCTTGAATGAAGATTTAAAAAGAGAAAGACGCCTCAAATCGTGTGATCCAGTGTTAATAAAATATATTCTAAAGAGATGAAGCCCAACAAATGGGTTTCACTTGTCTTCCTGACGCCAATTTGCAATAGGGAATGTTACTGCTTAGTGCTTTTTTTTATGGATTATCCAACCTTTCATTCTTCAAGGGAAGTCCCAAATCAATCTGATTGCTACAATCTAGCTTTATTGGGTCCGAAAACTGCGACCGAACATCACTTTGTAAGATTTCATTACGTGACAAAAACTAGAAAATGCTCCATGCTATTATTGATTTCACATTAAAGAACCACACCACCAATGGAATAATAACAGATACTGTTTTGTTGCAATCGCAACATTTTTCTAATGTGATGAGACAGAATTACGACCATCTCGAGGGAAATTTTTGATATTTAAGTGCGTTTGCCAGAGCAACGGAATGGCTATCAAACTTAATGGCTATCAAACATTTTATGTTGTTTGTAATAAAGTCTATAGAAAATCTACGTTTTACTTAGCATGAATCATTTCCCTTTTTCTGTGAGAAGAAGTCCTTCAATATTTTCAGTTGTTCAGAATTCTGGAGAAACATGGTGTAATTGTCTTTACTCTGGGTACCTGCCTGGCTTCCATTACAACCCTATACTAATCAGAAGCTGGCTTTCACCCTCTTAAAGAGATACTCTGTCTATAGCGTCAGATTGGGCAGGACGGAATTCTAAGACTATAAGAATTGACAAAAGTGTATGTTATTGTGTCCCATTCTTATTGACAGGAGCTGGAGGAATTTGTTCAGAGTTCTGGAGAACATGGTGTCATTGTCTTCACCCTTGGTACCTACCTGGCTTCTATTACAACGATCAGACCCGAGATAGTGACGATGTTTGCCGAGGCTTTCCGAAGGTTGCCACAGAAGGTCATCTGGCAGCTGAAGGAACTACCTGACTGGGAACTACCGTCGAATGTGAAGGCTATGCCCTGGCTACCTCAAAATGACCTCCTAGGTACGAAATACTCTCTCGTTTTATCGATAAGATGCCCTTTTTTTAGGGGGGGTCTTCTGGTAATTTGGAGATGTGCCTTTCTTCAAAAGTCTTCAATCACAAATTAAACAATCTGTGACTCGATAATGGCTGAAAATGCCAATACATTTTCTTTAGTAAAACAGTTCCGATGGTAAATCAGAATATGTTCCAACAAATGAGTAAATACCTATAAATTATTTTATTACTAAAACCCAACCCGTCACAAAGTATCTTTTTTTTTCTCGCAAACGTGCCTGAAAGTAATGTGTTGCTAAAGCTGCTGCATGTCGACTGTAAAACTCTAGATAAAGGATTCCTCTGGGCAAAAAAACGATACAATTTTGGAATTAAAAAAAAAAGAAGAAAGTATGGCCATGCCTGGAACCATAATGCTTGGCCGTGAAGAGGAATTTTTCCTTTTGCTATAATTTATAGCATTTTCTTTTTTTGTTGCTGTATTTGTGGGGGCTGCCCCCTGCCCTAGACCCCGCTGCGTACAGTCATGATTCAGTGGCAAAGCAATGGCCTCGTAACTATGAGGCCCCATGATAAAAAACGTGTCGATGTGTTATATTAGTGCCCTTTTGTGAGGCATTAATCTCATTACTGTCAGTTATGACTTAAGGACGTAGGTCCCCTAGTTGATAAGCATAGTAGCATACACATGCTTAATCAGTCACGCAAAACAAACACTCGCAAATTATTATTCAATAACATCTGAGAATGGATACTATTATCTAGATCTATTAGGAATATATCATTGTCAAAATCATTCCATAAATTGGGGTAAAAAAAATTATTCCACCTTTATGACCAACAGTGTAGATAGAAAAGGCCTTCGATTTGTTACAGTTTAAATTCAATGTCACTGCACAATTGCGTGAGATTTAGTTACCAAATTTTGTACTTTGTTAAAGTATGTGAAAATTTGATTTGCCCCGTTTTGTGTTTCTTGGGAATGTGAACTATTAAAGCTTATGTCTCAGAATATTTAACAAAGGTGCTAATTCAACCAGGCCACCTTTCATCCTTGAGTTACGAAAAGAAAGAAAAAAAACCATCAAATTTATAAGTGGTATGAATAATTTGGTCGTTAACTGTAGGTGTATGCAAATACTAAACTCTTTGAAATATGAAATATGCATTGTCAATGAACTTCTTGAATTCAATACTTATTAAATTCATGCAAGAAGCAGTTGGGAAAGAACAACATAACAAATTCATCATAACAGGCCAGGCTAGTTCATTGGTACGCTTATCTCTTATTCATCTCTTCATTCGCCTTCCTTGAATTCCTTCGCCTTCCTTTTCAGGTCATCCCAAGACTCGAGCCTTCATGTACCAGGGAGGCAACAACGGTTTCCAGGAGGCGTGCTACCACGGGGTGCCTATCGTTGTCATCCCTCTTCAAGGAGACCAGTACGACGTCGCAGCCAGGATCGAGGCACGGGGACTGGGAAAAAAGATTGAAAAACTCGAGCTCCACGCAGAGATCATTTATGACACTCTTACAGAGGTCATCAACAATCCAAGGTCAGCTAATGAATGAAGGAAAAAGCATCATTAAGGCGTTAACGTTTCATATTTCTTATAAAAATGAATGAGTGTATTTATAAAGATAAGAAAAAATATAATATCACTGCAATATGTTTTTGAAGCAGTCGTTTATCATCACAATCCAGAATTTCCTTGCATAAATATCATTTGGTACAATTTCGTCCGAAATCATGTAATGCTATCAAATTAATAACCATGCCGAGCCGATGAACGGTGTTTCTGCATACTATTAGCCAGGCGCGGATCCACGGGGGCGACGGGCCCGGCACCCCTGCCCCAAAAAAAAAGAAGAAAAAAAAGGAGAAAAAGGAGAAAAGGGAGAAAGGAGAAAAAAAAATAGTGCTCTACCCCGCCCCGCCCCCCGCTCAGGCGCGGATCTACGGGGGGTTTAGGGGGTTTGAACCCCCCGCCAAAAAAAAAAAAAAGAAAGAATGCACACTGGAGAGAAACCTTTCAAGTGCAAATATTGTGAGAAGATATTCAACTCATCTGGTAACTTAACCAAACACATGATAATTCTGGATATAACTGTTTATTAAACTGTTACTTGATTTAAAAAGACGTTATCATGCACTGCTTTTTATGGTCTCTATTGTGTTAGTAGATGCCAGGAAAACATCACTTACGGGGGTTCAGAATAGCCCCCCCCAAAAAAAAAAATAAAAAAATAAAAAATAAAAAAATAAAAAATAAAAAATAAATAAAAAATAAAAATAATAATAATAATAATAATAATAATAATAATAAATCAATTTAAAAAAATTATTTTAAAAAATCGCCTCGCCGCTACGCGGCTCGTGGACGATGCTCCGCATCGTCATGGGGTTAAACTGTTAAAACTGTTACTTCATTTAAAAAGACGTTATCATGCCCTGGTTTTTATGGTCTCCATTGTGTTAGTAGATGCCAGGAAAACATCACTGACGAGAGTTAAAAATAGCCCCCCCAAAATCGCCTCGCCGCTACGCAGCTCGTGGACGATGCTCCGCATCGTCATGGGGTCAAACTGTTAAAACTGTTACTTCATTTAAAAAAGACGTTATCATGCACTGCTTTTTATGGTCTCCATTGTGTTAGTAGATGCCAGGAAAACATCACTGACGGGGGTTCAAAATAGCCCCCCAAAAAATCGCCTCGCCGCTACGCGGCTCGTGGACGATGCTCCGCATCGTCATGGGGTCAAACTGTTTAAACTGTAACTTGATTTAAACAGACGTTATCATGCACTGTTTTTTATGGTCTCCATTGTGTTAGTAGATGCCAGGAAAACATCAATTACGGGGGTTCAAAATAGCACCCAAAAAAAATTACGAATTGGGCCCCCCTCCTGCCGCCGGCTGGATCCGCCCCTGCTATTAGCGTAGCAAAATGAGAGGGGGAATGTTCCTCACCTTTAAGGTACTATGTCCCATTTGCAGGCCAAAAAAAATGAAAAGATTAAATTCCGACGGCATTTGAAAGATAATGCTAATTTAGAACTTCCCTCAAAACGAAAGGACTTGAAAATGTCTTTAAGTTGGAAAATAACGACCATTAGTTTTCGAATCGACTTTAGTGATTTCAATCACTAAAGTAATAGTCTGATTTTCAGACCCTTTTACCTAATGGTCGTACGTTTTGTGATGCGCAAAGATTCAATCAGTTTAATTTTGGCCATTACAAGAATTGAGTTATTGATATAGCGGATGCTCATGTATGTATGTTTTTACCAAAGAAAAAAAGTCACTCACTCACTCAATAAAGTCTGACAGTGAAGTCTAGAAAGTAAAACGGGTTTCCTTGCATAATTTGAATATTAGGACACTACTAACATTTAAATTTCACAGAGAGGACATACGTGACCTGTTCATAATTCTTGCAAAGTTCCACATAATTTGATGTTGGCTGCAAATGGGACATAGTACCTTTAACGGATGTTTGGTTTGTTGGCATTCCTAGATTTCCGTCGTCACATTCACTTTTCTGCTATTTATGAATGTACATTGAGCATTTGTGTGTGTGTGTAGTGTTTAGAAACCGTGGTTTTAACGTCTGTAATCTTTCCAAATCTCGCAGATAATTATTTTTGAATTTCTGTATTTTCTGCTTTCCTTTTGTTTTTAACAGTTATAAGGAGGTAGCAGACCGAGTGTCCGCCATTTACAAGGACCAACCAATGAGCGCACCTGACCGAGCTGCCTTCTGGATAGAGCACGTCATCAAATTTGGTGGGGCTTATATGCGATCTCCAGCCAATGACCTCACTTTTATTCAATATCATCTTTTAGATGTCTATGCATTCCTCACTGCAGTAATTGTAGTATTTTTAGCAGTAGTCTATTATACTCTCAAGTTTTGTTTTTCTCGGTGTTGTCGTATGATCGGGCGTGGAAGCAGCCGAAAATCAAAAACTGAATAACAGTGGCACGTTTGATAAAAAAAATATAACTAATTTGATTTTCTTTAACATTAACTAACAGTCTTCCAACTTCCAAGAACAAAATTAATGGAAATAAGTTAAACTTTATGTTTCATTTTTATCATCCTTTTGCAATACACAAGTTGGGCGAGATGTGGCCCAACCCTTATATTCGACCCTTGTACATGTTCCGTCACCATTTTGTTCCGTTATCCAAATGGACTACATGTACATCATGTCCATCAATAGAGATATATGGCTGAAAGACAAGCTACGTACATGCGATATTAATTCGACACTTCATGTTTTAGTATTATATAGATGTATAAACATTTCTTAAATTATAAAAGGTGATGGAACTTTAAAAAAAGGGGGGGGGCGTCGAAACAGACTTTAGTCGGCACATATATGACCCTCGTCCTAATAAATATTCTTGTTGGTCATCGAACCACAATTTTTTTCCTCACATTTTATACTTAAAGTGATATTTGACAGATATGAGATTTTTAGTTCAAAAATGTAATTCTATGTAAAATGAAATTGAATGACTTCTTAGACGAAATTTTATTCCTACCTTAATTTGTTTCATGTATAGGCTTTTGGAATAGAACATTAAGCCGCTTCATGTGTATTAACCTATTTCTTCGATTCAGCTAAGTTATATTTAAGAAATATAGATTATGTACTAATTATGATATTCACACTGGTGTGTGTGAACTTGTTATAATTAAGCCTATCCAGTTTCCAACAGTTTCACTCAACATACCAACAATTTTGAAGCACAATATCATTATACTAATTTTAGGATATTTAAAGTATACTAAAAACATACAAATACGCAATATACTAACTCAACATAGATCATTTAGAATGATAATACATAAAAGGGTATCGCAAATGTTTTCCATATCGAATTACTTACACCTTTTGAGCTTTCTGGCGATTTGGCCGGATGAGCTGAGGGCATGAGAAATGTGCATTTTATAATGTTGCCTGATTAAACATGCATATTTTTTAAAAGATTCTTTATATATATACATGTATGTGATTGACAGAACATTCTCTCGATTCTCGATATAAAATCATTATTAAAGTTACATGATTTTACGGTATTGTATGAACTATATTGAAGCCATTCTGTTTATTACGTCTTTTCAAGATAAAGAGAGGCATGGTGTTTCAATGTCACAATGATTTCGAAGTGCAACACAAAGAACTATATTTACAGATAGAGTTATGGCTGATTTTTGTCTCGCCTGCGTAGCAAAAAGCGAGACATAGGCGCCGCTTTTCCGGTGGCGGCGACGGCGACGGCGGCGGCGTCAACATCAAAACTTAACCTAAGGTTAAGTTTTTGAATTGTTAATATAATTTTGAAAGTATAAGGTCCTATTAAATGAAACTTGGACTAAAGGGTTATCAAGTATCCCCAATCATGTGAGGAAAATTTCAGGTCACAAAGTCAAGGTCAAAGGTCATTTCAGGTCAACAAACTTAGACTATGTTGTGGCATCATCATCAAAAACTTAACCTGAGGTTAAGTTTTTGAATTTGTAATATAATTTTGAAAGTATAAGTTCTTATTCAATGAAACTTAGACTAAAGGGTTATCAAGTATCCCCAATCATGTGAGTAGAATTTCAGCCCACTAGGTCAAGGTCAAAGGTCATTTCAGGTCAACAAACTTAACTATGTTGTGGCATCAGGCTAAGATTTTTTAATTGTTATCATAATTTTGAAAGTATACATTCCTATTCCATGAAACTTGAACATAAGGGTTATCAAGTATCACCAATCATGTTATTAGTCTTTTAGGTGACAAAGTAAAGGTCAAATGTCATTTCAGGTCTGGAAACTTAGACTTTGTTGTGGCATCAACATCAAGATTTTGAAATTTTAGCATAATTTCAAAAGTGTTTGTTCAAATTCCATGAAACTTGTACCCAAGGGCTATCAAGTATCACAAATCATGTGACACAAATTCCAGGTCACAAAGTCAAGGTCAAAGGTCATTTTAGGTCAGTAGACTTGGATTATGTTCTCAAAATTTAATATGAGAATTAATAAATAAATTGTTGTTATTTGTTCATATTTCATGAAAGTAAATATTTGAATCATTCAGTACTTTCCCATGAATATTCTAATAGTAATTTTAGTATTCGATCCCAGGCCTAGTATGTACATGATCAGTTACAGCTAGGTGACAATATTGATGTTTCGATAATATATATTGGAGTATATCTCATAATAATGTTCTCATTATGCTAATGAGACGTGATGTGATGTAGATGGGCTTTACCTTCCAATTGTTTTTACACAAAATGCTGAAAAATCCTCTTTTCTTAAAAAGTTTATTAGATAACTTTATTTGTAAATTACTGACAAGCATTGAAACATTTATAGTCTTACCCATACACTAAATCTCATTATATTGTATTCTTATGATACAGTAAATAATTATTCTGATGATTCATAATCAATATTCACTTCAAAATGCTTATTATATTCAGAGGATTTCATTTTCGGGGTCTGCAAATGGGCCACCCTGCCTATAAAAATAATGTCCCAACCTCAATTTTTCATCATATCGAATTGCGTAATGCTGAATTGCGTAATGCAGGCGAGACCGCCGAGAGCGTTTCACTTGTTATTTGTTTACCTTGTATGATGTTAGTGGTAATATACATTGGCGTAGCTGCAGGGGACATGAGGCACGTGCCCCCATCATTACAAATTAAAAGAGAGAAAATGAAAGTAGAAATTATATGAAAGGAAGATACTACGACCTCCCAACATCCTTCCTCTAAGTAATGAAATGATCTTGTTAATTTGCATTTTAACCACCAAGTAATACCGGTGCCCCCTCCCATCCATGATGCAGGTGCGCCCTCAATATTATGGTGATGATTATGGTGGTGGTAATAATGGGGATGGTGATGGTGGTAATGATGATGACGATGGTGTTGGTAATGATGATGATGGTGGTGGTAATGATGAGGATGGTGGTGGTAATGATGGTGGTGGTGGTAATGATGATGGTGGTGGTGGTGTTACTGGTGACGATCGATGATGGCGTTGGCAAAGATGATGATGGTGGTGGTAATGATGATAATGATGATGGTGGTGGTGGTGGTGGTAATGGTGACGATGATGGTGGTGGTGGTAAGGATGATGACGATGATAAAGATAGTGGTGGTAATGACAATGATGGTGGTAGTGGTAATGACGATGATGGGGCGGTGATGACGATGATGGTGGTGGTGGTGGTAGTATTAACGATGAGGATGATGATGTTGGAATGTTACCTGGCCTGGATATTAGTATGATTACCTGATGATACAGTAATAATGCTCACAGTGATGAGGACTATGATGATGATGATAAAAATAAAAACAAATCAATTAATGAAATTGATAATAATAATACAAAATAATAATAATAATAATAATAAAAATAATAATAAGGAGAAGAAGAAGTAGAAGAAGAAGAAGAAAAAGAAAAAGTAGAAGAATTATACTAATAATAATAATTCGAAAGCTTTAGAATAATTACCACTAGACATAAGAAAAGCCTCATCTGATGCTATCTTCAAAGTTTTGTTGAAGACGCACTTGATTTCATAACTTGTTGAATAATTTTTTAAAATTATTTTGTGTCTGTAAAAAAACACTGTAAGTTGATTTTTTTCCCATCACAGTAAAGTTTATTTAAATAGTAGATGCTGTATATAAATTGATCTTTTATTAATTATAATAATAAGAAGGCCAGCCCTCATCCTTAAGAGGAGGAGAGGGGCGAACTCCAATATAACATTTTATTTCGTGTATCTACTTCGTTTTATTGCACATAAGTAAAAAGAATGGCCCATTCAATAAAAGTTGGTTGTCAATGGGTTGCTTTACAGTCTTATGCAGCATATCAATGCTTTCTTCAATGGCCGCTGAATACTATTGCAACTATGTACTTTGACCTCACAAATACAATGCCTTTATCTCCCAAACATTGTTGTGAATATTGGTTGCAACACTATCACCGTACATTTTAAATAAGAAATTCAAGCAAACTATTATTTGGACGTACAAACAAGAACGATAAGCATGGATCACATTCCAAGACGAACTGACTACCTATGTGTTTTCATGATCTTCACATCTATGCCTGATTAAGTTTCTCCGTCTAAGATCCTAATTTCTGTGATATACGGGGAGGGGAGCCATTTCTTATCTGCGGCAATTATTGGGAACGTTCTAGCAAGGAGCAAAGCTGTTTTGGAAGAAACAGTGAAGTCGCCACGACATCGTACCATGATCGAGTTATCACTATCAACTGCGTGGGGAACATTTCTTCAATTGGCAGGCTCACCAATGAACTATGCCTACCAACCTGAAATCATCAGCGGTTTTACTGAAAGAGCGATGAACGTAATTCAGTAAATGTTTATTTCTTTTACCGGGTACCTTACCACATTCCCGCTGTATAGAGAGATGGGGAAAGATTGGGGCTGAACCCGAACATTCATCCGCTATATGTCATGAAATAGTTTGATTTTTTCCTAATCAATGTTAATCTTGCGTCGGATTTCCCGATTCCTTTGTCACCTAATGTAATCCTAGTTGGAGGTTTAACTATTCAGCCTGTTGAAGCATTGAATGAGGTCAGAATAGTGTCTTTTCATGTTGAAATATACATGTAATATTTTAGGGGCAGGAGGAGGGAGGAATTAGCATTTTAAGTGAGCTGTGGTCTACTATCTCAAACGTCTACAAACGTTTTCCGCAACCATATTGCTTGAATTATTACATTTGCACGTTTGCACAGGGAATGGTATATTATGATAATGTTTTGCAGTTATCCAAAATTTCGGATAGAGTTGAATTTATAAGTGTATAACTTGTAACGCAGGTGTGTCATTAACTTCCAGCAGTACTGCTAATTATGGAGGTGACCTGTTACCAATTGTAAATTAAAATCAGCATGGATTGTATCAATATCAGATTTTCGTTATAAAGTTGTTATTCATTCAGATCAGTGAGGAAGCCTTCACTCATAAACCTCCCCTCGTCATATATCACAATATACGATAAATGAATAGACCGCTCCACTACTGTTATATGAGGTGATTGTTACCGAATAATGAGTTCCTAAATCCTTTGAGGGGGTTGCAGCCTCTAGCAATACGCCTTATGATTACTTCACTTTGGCGGAGCTTAATTTGTCTATTTTCTATTTTCTTTGTGACAGGAGCTGGAGGAATTTGTTCACAGTTCTGGAGAAAATGTTTTTTATTGTCTGACTTCACCATGGGTAGGCTACCTACCTGGCTTCCATTACAACGACCAGACCCGAGATAGTGACGATGTTTGCCGAGGCTTTCCGAAGGTTGCCACAGAAGGCCATCTGGTAGCTAAAAGCAGGGTCGGATCCAGCCGGTGGCAAAGGGGGAGCCCAAATCTTGAGAAAATATTTAACGGCGAATCAGCCAGCCGGCGAATAAGCGGGGGGATGAGGGATGGGGAGGGGGGTAAGGAGCACTATTTTTTGTGTGCCCTATTCGTGAGAAAATATTTAGCGGCTAATCAGCCAGCCGGTGAATAAGCGGGGGTAGGAGCACTATTTTTTTCAACACCCTTGAGGAAAAAAAACAAAACTTGTTTTACTTTTTTTTTTGGGGCATTATCATTTTTTGTTTTTTGGCCAGATCCGCGTCTGGCTGAAAGAACTACCTGACTGGGACTACCGTCGAATGTGAAGGCTATGCCCTGGCTACCTCAAAATGACCTCCTGGGTAAAGCATACCAAATGAATATTATGATTAATTCATAAAGATATGTATTCGCAAAAGCTAATACCCGTAGCACACGAGTTGTCCTTTAGACTGCCTTATCATCTACGCTGATCAAGCATATGAAAGCAATAAGTGCATCCACCAGTATTTCGAGGAAATTATATATCTGCCCTGTCCATTTTGCATTCACGTCAAATGTCGCACTAGTCGCTACGCCCTCTCCCGTCAGCAAAACGACGCCTGGTGCGCAACGGGCAGCGACTTTGCGTTTTACACCCTGGCCTGGACATTTTCCCAATAAATTTCAAGGAACCGACTGGGAAAAGTCTATCCATGACAAGATATTGCGCGCGCACGTAGCTCTTCTGCAATGCTCAACGTACGTCCTATATGTCCAGTGTCGCGGTACGCGGTACATGTACTTTTGTATCGAGACGTACGAGTGAGAGAAAACAACGAATAACAACAGAAGGAAATAGAGAAAATCAATAAATAATTAAAGAACAGAGAGGAAACAAAGAATGTCATAAGCAGAGAGAAAACAAAAACTAACTTGAAAGAAAGAGAGAAATTAGAGAAGGAATTAATCAAAGTAAGGAAAGAGAAACCAAATAATATTATGGTTTTTGTGGTTTAATTCCGCCTTCTTCAGGGTTTCAATTTTTGACGTGTAGCCTACTTTCAAACCATTTGCTGATTCGGACCCCTAACACACGTGTACACATATCGACACATACACAGACTACACTCGACATAATATGTGTAATGGTAATGTAATACATAAACTGTGATTTAAATATTGCACTCGTACCATTTTCTATTATTGTGGGATCACGTCTTTCATTTTTAAATTCATGTCATTTGTTTCTAAGACCTAATTTCTCTAATTCTCTTGACCCCTCTCCCTTCATATTTGTTTTCTAAGACCTCCCCCTCATCTCTCTTCATATTTGTTTTCTAAGACCCATTTCTCCCCGCCCCCTATCTCTATTCATATTTGTTTTCTAAGACCTCTCTCTCGACCCACTCTCTCTCGTATGTATTTCTCAGACCCCTCTTTCTTTCTCTCTCATTAACCCCCTCTTCATATTTGTTTCTAAGGCCTTGCAGCTGCGTACGGTGTGTATAAATGCTGCATCGACGTACGTCTGTGCATGTACGATTCGATTTGGAACTGGCGCGCCCGATCGAGGAGCGTAGACTAGACTCATTCAAGCAGTTTCATTGCTATTTACCGGGAAAATGTCCAGGCCAGGGTGTAAAACGCAAAGTCGCCAACGGGCATGACCGTCTGTCATGTATGTGCTTTTCAAGGATTCGATTATTAACCTGTTTGATAGCTTTCAAGTGAGACCTGAACAACCAAGATGAAAGTCACGATGCATATTATGTTCATTGATCAAAGATCCTGTGACCTTTAACATCTAGCCTCATGAACCAATACTCTTTTCATCATGCTCATTACAATGATACTTGAATCATTTTTTCCTAAACTTTTTTTTTTCTAACGAGATATATTCTTATATTAATTGTTTAAGAATTTCATTACCCTGTGACCTTTGAACTTTCACATCTATACCCTAAAAATGTAATCAGTTCATCTTTATATGTCTATACATACTTCAGTCAAGTTAGGTTAAAATTGCTTCTTTTTGCAAGCAAAAGAATCACGATCTTGACAAGGATTGTATCCGGATAATTAACCACGAAAACTGCTCCTGATAGGGTACTACCTGATAGGGTACTACCCCTTCTCTCTCTAAATAGTTTTCCTTTCTCCCAGCAATTAGCATCTTGGCAACCATCCCAAGGAAACAACCCTCTGATAATACTTCCTCTACTCCCGGTCCACCTGCATTTGGACAACAAACTGGTCCTATCTAACCCCACCCACCCCACCCACACACCACCACCATTACTACCACCATCACCACCACTACGACCATCACCACCACTACGACCATCACCGCTAAATAATTAATCGTCCAAACAGAAGACCGTAACCAATTTACAAGCCTGAACAATCCCTACCACCTTAAATTAATGACACCCCACCTCCCCCAAATAATAAAAAAAGTATCCTGGCTACAACAGCGTTGGTCCAGAGTCAACTGTATACCATTGACCCATTTCATCATCTCTGATGGCTATGATGCTTTTGGTTACTATGGGAACGGTAATGAATAGGAACGAATACCATCTGGAATGAATGGATTCGATTAAAAGTACAAACGCGATGTCATTTAACAAGTCTCACCGTGTAATTGGTATGATTATTTTCTTTGGAATTGTGAACAATAATCATTATTTCCCTCATAGAGTATTTCTTGTTCATGGATTGGTCAAGAGCTCCTCATGTGACCACGCATTCTACCAAAAGAGAAATTTCCTTCGGAGAGTTCGAGCGAATACCGAACGAGCAAAAATATAGAGAACATCAACATAATTCATTGTTCAACAATGGGGTCGCACATAAAAACAATGATAATAATAATAATAATAATAATAATAATAATAATAATAATAATAATAATAATAATAATAATGATAATAATAACAATACTAATAATTACAACGATGATCTTCAGGAGTTCTCGTAACGACTCCGATCAATGAACTCTCTCTAGTACTTTTTCTAAATTTTCTTAATTTCTTTTTGTTTTGTTTTTTTGATCCGTCTATAAACATAATTTTAAGCTCTTATCTCTTTCCCCGGGTCTCGTCTCACTTTTCTCTACTGGACATCAAAATGTAAATTGAAGTTGAAATGAAACTTGTGAAAAGCCAATAATTTGCAATTTCAGCAAGTACATACGCAGATTTGGTTAAGCTAAAATGATAATCATATTCCTTAGATATTGGCCTACTGTCAAGTAGTCTATGGTTAAAAGTACAAATTAAATTGCATAAAAATAGTCAAAACTGCGTTCGTGCGGTACATTTGGTCCTACTTAAATCGACTGTAAGGGATGAAATATTGAGGACTCAAATCAATATGTATCATGTGCCTCTTATTTGAAAGAAAAATAAAATAATGTATTTCGAAGTACCAATTAAACATGATTAAAGAATTTAGATTAACATACTTGGAGTGTATGTGTGTGGGGTGTGGGTGAGACGTGGGTGCGCGTGGAAGAGTGTTTGTCTATGTGTGTGATTAATCCAACGAGGTGAAAAATGCTGCTTTCTTGGTTACCCTTGCGTGAAATGGCCACTTAGCAATCACCAACGCACTAAAAAAAAAGAAAAAAATGAAAGTTTCTCCGTATTACACTATATGCCAGAATATGGTAGCTTTTTGTCTGTCGCACAAAATCATAGACTTTGATTTGTGGACAAGTTAAGCAACTTGTTGCTCATAATAGAAAATAATTTTACGACATCGCAGCTTCTCGTAGCTTTGTTTAGTTTATACATTGCAGCAGAAAACATCGCACCGTCTAACCGTATCCGGACACCTACCCCCTGGACATCTACCCCCGGATAACCACCCCCAGTCAACTACCCTCTAGGACAACTACCCCCTAGGACAACTACCCCCTAGGGCAACCACCCTCTAGGACGACTACCCCGGGACAACTACCCCCGGTCAACTACCCCCAGACAACTATCCCCAAGGACAACGACCCCCTAGGACAACTACCCCGGACAACTACCCCAGACAACTACCCTAGGACAACTACCCCCGGACAACTACCACCCGGACAATTACCCCCGGACAACTACCCCCTAGAATAGTTGTCCGGGGGTAGGTGTCCTAGAGGATGGTTGTCGTAGGGGTAGTTGTTTGGGGTAGTTGTCCGGGAGCTAGTTGTCGGGGGTAGTTGTCCTAGGGTAGTTGTCTGGAGGTAGTTGTCCGGGGTAGTTGTCCCGGGGGTAGTCGTCCTAGAGGGTGGTTGCCCTAGGGGGTAGTTGTCATAGGGGGTAGTTGACTGGGGGTAGTGATCCGGGGGTGGATGTCCAGGGGGTAGGTGTCCTAGAACCCCGTCTTAGATCTGGCTGAATGACCCAGTTATTATAGTTGTCTTTACATTTCTCACTTATATTCATCTCAACGAGGCCGAAGTATTTCAAAACACTCTTCCACCAGATCGGTAAAGCTTCTCGTCTGTCCGTAAATTTTAACATATTTTTAATGGATTCTAGATCTAGTAGGTAACCTTGACAGAGAAATCTACTTTCAACACCTTTAGTGATACCCAACGCAATGAAACAGTTCTATACAATTCATATTAATTATTTCTCACAGGCCTTCTAACTTGTAGGTTTAGTGTACTGTCTGTCCGTCACTATTCGACCAGGCTCTTTTGACAAATTATTATTATTGTTAATAATGAAAATATATGTTTATGATAATAACAATAATAAAAACAACAATAATAATAACAATAACATTAATGATATTAATAATAATAACATAATAAGAAGAAGAAGAAGAAAAAAGAAGAAAAGAAAGAAATGAAGGAGTAGTTGGTTAACCCAGAGAAGCCTCATCAACATTAATGTTGTTGTTCTTTAAGGCCCTGCAATTATACCCATTTACACTTGGGTGGATTAATGTCTTGCCAAAAATATTAGTGCTGGGCTGGGATTCGAACCCTGAACCTTTGGATCGAGAGTCAAGTAAATGAACCACTCTACCACGACACCATGTGGATTAACCTTCTTGGTGACAACAACAATGATCTTTAACAAAAAAAAACTTGGTGACTAAAGAGGGATGATTAACAAAAGTAGTGTCTCCCAACTGAATGAGCATATGCTTTTACAATTCATCTTAATTCATTATGCTTAGGAAACTAAAAATTCGAGGCTGGATTTGTTAAAAGAGTATTATGAAAAATTAATGTATCCTTGGGGAACACGCTATACAATGCGTTTAGAACAATAAAGTATAACCTTAATTACTTAATTTTAATTCACTGGTCACAGAAGCATGACGAGGTGAGTAGAAGCCAAGATTAAGTGTAGACAACGGAGAGCAAAGGTCTTATAAAATCACCAAATTAAGCGCGTGGTGCAGTTGTGTTGGAAATTTATAAAATGATGAGCTAAAAAGCTTCAAGCGTAAATATCACATTCCACTATCCACAACCCGATAGATTCCCTTTGGAAACAAATCGTATTTGAGAGCTGCTGATTGGCAGCACATCACTGTTTAGTTTCATCTGAGAAATGTTGAGTTTTACCGTCGCTTGTTGAAGGTTTGGAATTTTCTCTGTGTATCCAGGGAGGCGTGTGGCGTACTGCTGCTAGACAATAATTGTTCCATGTCGCAACATCGAGCACTGCATGAGGGAAATGAAACTATTGATAGACTGAAGACAGTAAACGGTCGAGACATTTGCTTTACTAATGATGTCTGATTCTCTGATGTATGTCACCAAGAGGAGCTAAAAACTCAAAATTGTACATCCTCGTCATCAAAAGAGGATAACTTTGTGTCGTAGTTTGAGCGGGAGAAACTTTAGGTATATTCTTCCTCATCTTATTTGAATGGATAGCGACAAGGTCTGGACGTTTGGAAAGCTGTCCGCCTCAAGGGACATAGAAGCAATGGTGTATGCAAAAATGTAGTAGTTCTGATCTGGTAACATTTCTGGAAAGCCTATATCATGGAATCGAACATATCTGGTAACACTGGTCAGGGAGGTTTTATTCCCCCAAGTACGGTAGCTATTAACGCTTTTTTTATATCCTTGATAACTATAGGGACATTAGGTAACCTACTGCTTGTCATGGCTTTTTCTTTGGAAAAGAAACTACGTCGTGTCACCGCAAACTTTTTCATTGCCCATTTAGCATTTGTCAATCTCTTTACTGTAATCACAATTACCCCTCTCTACATGTATGTTGTATACGAGCGACTGAACACGGCTGCGCTGAAATTTCGAAATGTTACCTATCCCACAACGCTTAGTATAGCCCTTGAGAGTTTGGCAGTGATAGGCCTCAACCGTTACTTGCTCATCAGCAACAGAAGAAAGGCCTATGAACGACTCTGCACTGGGCGAGCCATACCGGTTGTGCTTGTGATGATGTGGGTGTTGACTATGTCTAATGTGGTGCCGTTGTGGATCAACTACGACGAAGAAAAAGATGAAAAGCCTAATTTGGCAAAGCAGAAAATTATTATATTTCTCTTCATTAACATTTTCCCTACTCTTGTTATTGTCCCTATCACCAATATGATGACCTTGCGCATCGTAACAAAGAGTCGAATGAGAGTGGCAGATGCTGTAAGTGCTGCAATTAGAAAGAACCCGTCGACGACAGCAAGGACCACATGTGTTACATTTGCAGATGAGAACGCAGAACATGGGGGTAAAGGTCAACCTACCCAGGACATTGGTCTCAGGGGTTGTGAAAACCACCAGAATGATAGGCAAATTGAACCCAATGAGTCACATGAGTTTCATGGTGGCTTGTCGGAAGGAAAGGTCGAAGTTCTTACAAAGTCAGTTTCACCAAATCCAAACCAACAGCTTGAAGATTACCTGCCTTTAGAGGAGGACCAACGTACTTCAAAAGACGCTTCGGACATCAACTCTCCATCAGTCAATCCACCTGCATCTCCAATGAATTCTGCACCCTCAGGACCTTCATGTACAGAATATCAGGACCAACGAACAAATGCCAGTGATTGCGGTGGAAGGCTCACCATTAGGCCTATAGATCAGCCATGTTCGTCTCTTGTCATGTCTCTGGACGTCCCAGAACAGAAAGAAAACCACATTAAGAAGCTTAACCTAGTCCAGTTGGACAAACCGAAGATCCTCCGAGTTGGTCGAGGTGAAATCAAGCTGATGCGACTAATGCTTGCCATGTTTAGTCTTTTGTCCGTATCTTGGATTCCAGTACTCATAGAAACATTTGGCAAGTTCGAGCCTACCCGGCTATCCAATGTCTTGGGCTATTACGTTTATCTTATCCCTCTCTTTCCATCATTTGTACCTTATGTGTACATATGGAGTAATATTCATTTTCAGCGAGTGCTTATGGGACGCGTAAGGCTTCTGTGCACAGTCTGCTGTCGTTACACCAAGACAACTGCAGACAGACAAGAAACAACATTCTACTAGCGCAATAGATCATCCAGAAAACTATTACATTATCATGATTACGCAAACACAGGTGTTAACCTACACGCTGATGACGAAAATAGAACGTTACGTCCTGCAACTGAAGCAGAAGTGATGAATTCAACATTGCAATTGGAGTCGATATATATTTATTTTTCTTAAATCACATTTATTTATTAGTGACAAGCGATAAAAATGTATTTTTTATGGTTATGGCATGTTACAATTTATTTTTCGACATTGCACTGTGCTAAACGAAAGACTAAGGATGACGTGTGACTTCTTTGAAGAGAAAGATAATAAGTTGTCAATGATGATTGGTGGTTTATCTACCGGACTGTTAGGGCAGCAAGTTCTGTATCTATAAGTATAAAATACATAACACCAGGGCAGTGTTTCAAAAAGACTAAGATCAACTTTAAGTTGGACTTAACTATGGCAGGCCATTCATGCCACTGGTTGCTCTCATTATTATAATATTTAGATAATATTTTTTCCTTCAATAATGAACTATCAAAAAATGTAAATTCTGTAGATTTGTGACCATGATTTGTACGTCCATGGAGAGACCAATGCAAGTAAATGGTGAGAGAAAATAGTTAAGTCCAACTTAAAGTCGATCTTAGGACTTATGGTTTTAAATCCGATTGACAGAAGTGAAAATACAATGAAGAAGGAAAGAGGGAGACCACTGGTTAAAAAAATGATCGTAGAGAAATTACGAGGTGGTTAAATGCAGATCATACTCAAAGTCACACGTACCGCATACCTTTCTAACAGAGAATCTAAATAAGCAACACTAGATTTCCCTTCGATAACATATAAGTCTGATGTATTCGCACACGACCTATACCATGCTTGTATGGATTTTCATCTTCTTTTTCACCAGATGAATCCTATTGAATACACATGATTTTGTTCAGGATTGGGTTCCTGAATATTAGTAAAATGTAATAACGCCATGTTTGTCTATTTGACGACACGTAGAAGAGAAGAATGGAGGTCTTCAAATTAATTTCATCATCAATATCAGCTGCACTGGACCATAACAAACAACACGACCCTGGGTAATTAATCTTTGTACAACCAGTACAGTTAATATGATGATTATTTGAGAGAAATGAACAAAAGCTAGGTACTCTTCTAAATAAAGTCACAAGAGTAAGATAAAATATGGTATAATCAGTTTCATCTTTAGGATATAGACACATTTGATTAAGACTGGTACTTAGCTAATAACAGTTAACAAAAAAATGAAGAAAGACAAGAGTTAATTTACTATCTTTTGATATGTTTTGTTTCGTTTTGTATTGTTTTTATATATGTTTTTTTTTTGGTTGGTTCGTTTGTTTATTGTAGTTATTATATTCTTCTTCATATTATTATTATTATGTTTTTTTTGGGGCTCTCAAATCTGTTCATCATTTGGTAGCATAAAACAGTTGCAGTATCTTTTTTTCTATATGTTCGAATATCAAATATTAAATGTTCAAAGAAAACTTGAGGACACTGCGTTAAAATGCACATTGTTCTTTTTTAACTTCAGGAATTGAAATGGAAGCGTTAGTTCGGATTTTATTTTTGTTCCGTCTGTAGTTGGTCTGCTGTCGGCCTTGTTGGTGGGGCTAAGATATTCATAAACGTGAAATTGACTATGGTGTTCTAATCCAGTGATATTTATCTATCCATTTGTCCTTTTGTACTTCACTTGACTCACTGCGTACTTTGATCGGATGAGTGATAAAACGACATTCCAAAGTCATTCCCAGCCTTTATTGCTATGTATTTCTTTCCGTGTACTGGCAAATACAAGAGAGGTATTCTTTATAAATTGCTCATCAGTAGTAACCAATTTCCATGTCTATTAACTTCTTACTATAGTTATGGAAATTTTGAATGATCGGTTAATCGGTTGGCTGTTGTCATCCTTCCTTTTCAATCGCTTAATGGAAAATTTTAATCCCCTGGGTTCATATTACAGTGTCATTAATATTCCGCGAGAATTTAAGTGTCAGGCTCTAACCTTCACGTTTAGAAATGTGTTAAATTTGCTTCTATACATGATTGCGTGGCAAACGCACGCATAATTTACGCAACCGTCAACAAATAAACTCTTTATCTATAAATTAAAAAAAAAGTTTTTGTAATCTATTTCTTTCTTCGTTGTCTTACTGTACATATAGTACATAAAATGTTGATATGATTTCGATTTTCATATTTTCAGCGCCATAGCCCTGAAAATATTGAATCATACCTTTTATACTGATACTTTCACTACCGGCACATAATGCTATATTTTCAATTGTTGTAAGTGGAATTTCAAAGAATGAATCCGTGTTATTGCTTGATCGAGTGGATGAATGAATAATTGAGTGATGTAGGCTCTTTATACATATCATGAATTGACTATATCATAATCATAACCATAGTCATAATCACAATCAATTATCATAATTATCAATCACAGTCAGAGTCACAATCAGAGTCGTAATCATAATGGGAGTCAAAACTTCATGATCACTCCTATGCGTAAAACCATTCCGGGCATGGTGGCTCAATGGTTAGAGCGCCCGCCTCATGAACGGGAGGTCGTGGGTTCGATCCCCGGCCGAGTCATACCAAAGACTTATAACAATGGTACCTTTTGCCTTCTAGCTAGGCACTCAGCATATTAGATTGGAGAAGGGTAATAGTAACATGTTATGTTATGCAGGGCCCACTGGAAGAGCAGTTTCATAACTGAAGTGGCTACCCTGGGTTAATAAAACGTTATTATTATTATTATTATTATTATTCCCACGCGAACTTCGATACATCCAGTCAAACTTTTCGATTATCACTGATTGAAAGCAAAAACATCACTCAGTAAGTGATAATGCAAAAGTATGCATTATTTATTTTATGACGTCATGTTGCTACCAGTTAAACTTTGAAAACATGATAATGCAAGTGCATGCATTATGTATCGAATGACGCCAATAGTTGACGATTTATAGTATGGCAGTCCTAACATATTAATCATATACATACATATACGCATGCACATACACACATGCATACATTGTGGTGTATAAAGAGAAACACATATTGAAATCATCCCTAATAATGTAATCACAGTGTAGGGGTATATACCAATGTCTAAAAAAAACAGTATATTTTCGCTTTGAGATTTCCCTTTGTAGGTGCCCCTTTTTTCCAGAAAGTGCCCTTTCTTGTTGGTGCCCCCCCCTCCCCACTATTGAAGTCGCTCCGCCGCCTCTGATGGCAGACACGGGGAGAGGTGATTTGACGTTAGAACAAACCGTACTGTTTATTTCCTTCTTTTGTTGCTCTTATTTTTCTCTCTACTCATCTTTCCCTATCTCTCTCACTCACACCCACACGCACACAAACACACACGCACACGTACACGCACTCCCTCTCTCTACAAAACTATCACTCTTTTTATCAATACACACACGCGCGCTCTCTCTCTCTCTCTCTCCTCTCTCTCACTCTCTCCCTCTCTCTATATCTCTCTGTCTCTCTATCTCTAACATTTGGTTGACTATAGACAATCGTGCTTGTCTGTAGAATCGTTATCTGACGACATTGAGAAGGCTCCGGACTGGATAATGTGGTTTTATGGTTTATAAGCATACATTATGTCTTCACAGTCATTTACCAAATTACATTAATCATTCAGGAGGAAATATTGCAAGTATCTCTGGACATGCTTATGCTTTCAGGTAATTAAATTGATTATGCATCGAATACATAAAGCTAGCCAAAGCATGTCTTTACACAATAATAAAAAGGTTATCCTTCAATCAGCATTTGTGTCAAAAGAAAATTAACTATGATACATTGATTACATTTAGACTGTGCAGAATAAGAATTGATTAAGTTCTCTACATGCTTTCATACTTATAATCCATCCAATACAGACCTTTTTACTCCAACGTTTCCATTCCAATACAAATTTCCATCAAAAACGGAAACAGAGTAGAGTATGATGCGCTATATAAACACTTTATATATTGTTTGAATGAAGTCATGATATCTGCTCTGATAACTTTACCATGAATAAAATGCCATTAAAATAAATATTATTCAGCGATGTTTCTTCTTTCCAAGAGTTACTGAACAAATATTTGTGAAAACCAAAAAGTCAAAATTATGAATGCCATTCATGGTACGACCAATCCGTGCACAGCGTGCAGGGATTTATCTATACAGCTAGTAACCGAAAGGCCTCCGTGTACATTAAATTAACATCTCTAAATGTTTTATACTAGCCTATAATACCTCATACAACATCATTCTTTTGAAATATAAGGGAGTGACCATTGACCAGGCCCTCCATTGAATGCACTCTAAATTTCTGGCCTAGCGCTATAAAGATTCAGTTTCTTCTTTAGTGTTATATTCCTATATTCCGAAATCATATTATTGCATTTTCTCAATACAAGCAATGACATACATGATTGTATTAACATTTGTACTAAAACTGCAGAACATGAATTATCGCTTTTATTCAGTTATTCAAATAGGATACATTAATGATTGTATACAGTTTAGGTGAAAACTACCGGAAAGAAATTGTCACAACCGGATAATCCATTATAATGCTTTATAAGTATATATTCATTCTAAATAGCTGCACAATCAGTGAATCAGCATGAATCAGTAATGCCTGGATTACATCAGTTGGCCTGCGATTAGTCTACGGAGCCCGTATCCTGCCCGTATCCCCTTTGGCAGGAGGCGGCCATGAGATTTTCGTACGAATTCACGGGCTCCACGGCCTCTACGACTTTGTATCGTGAAAAGTTAAACAAATTTGAAATATCGTAAGCCCGTAGTCCGTAAACATGTCGTAGTTGTCATTGCACAATCCCCGCACGGGCATCGCGCCGATGACTCGCGCTGATCGTGCAGCAAAATCGTGCAGCAAAAAAAAAAAAAAAACGCTTAAAGATAAAGACCAGTTCTGGTCATGCGATTGCACTGTGAAAGAAACGTTGTGGAATCGATCAGAAAAGGTCGATCATCTAGCATATAAGTATTGGTGTGTACTGCAAGGTTCTGGAATCATCAAAATGATAAGAAATTTGGCCCAGTCTTGGTAAAGTTACAAGCACTGTACACAGAAAGATGTATATGGGACTACGCGACCACGTGCGCGATATCTATTTGGTCCCAATAGATATAATAATTTACCAAATATATCAATAAGTGGGCAGTTTCCCGGCAAAATTTGTATCATCACGTATTAGTCAAAACATATTCTTTCACATGATTGGTAATGAGAGCTTCCATTTCATTGTTTTGGAGAGAGGGCGTTTCCAAAACTGGTCTTTACCTTTAAAAACGGCACGGCGGCTGCACGGTCACCGCGCCTTCTCCGCGCAACCTTTGCACGGAAGCTGCACGGGTTCCGTACGATTTCCGTGCGGAGGCTGCGGAGACTGCACGGCTACTGCATTGAAATTGCACGATTTCCGTACAATCTCCGATCAGCCTCTGTCGGATTTGCTCCGGCCTGCCCCCGAGGGCCAATACAAAAAATAGCACGATGCTCGTAGATAATGTAAACCCAAACATCGTAGCCCGTAGCCTCCTACGATGTCCCTAAAATCGCACGAAAAATCGTAGACTAATTTATCGTACGGCGCCCGGGGCAAATGTAATCCAGGCATTATATATATATATATATGAACTTAAATAGTTACAGTATCACTGAAGCTGCATGTACGAAAGGGTTCGGATCCCTATTATCCTTGTATATGGGTACAGGCACGATTCGCCGGAAATGGGGGAGGGGCTGTTGTCTCTTGGCCGACTCACAACTTCCTGGTTTCTAAGTTTTGCCCCGAGTAAAGTGAGTGAAAGAAGATTCTGACTATGAATTGGAGTGAAAATGAAATTTCGTCTTCAAATATACTGGAAAAGTGAAAAACAAAACACTACAAATACACGATCTCACTTCTCATCTATGTTGAGAATCCTCGGTTCTTCGTTCGCCGAAAATATAACCGTAACTATATACAATGTATACCTAAACCTATATAAATATTTGCTTTCTTTCTAATATGGTAGCTATTAAATCGATGGGATCTGTCAATCAAAACTCTATTTTAAACTCCAGAATCCCACAGTGACCAGCACAATTGTGTTTTCAAATGTATTCTTATCATTCATACAAAAGTGATACCTTGGTTTTAATTACCCAGGGTAGCAACATTAGTACCAACACAAACACTTCTCTTACTTCCGGTACTGCAATTATTATCAACATTGCCAAACACACATTTAATACACTTGGGTCGAGAGTGACAAATGTCGGCAAAGCATCTTGTCGAAACATCGAGCAAGGATCGAACCTGGGACCTTTCGTATGAGAGTCCAGAGCCTTCAACAATATACCACAGTGCTTTCCAGATGATCATGGCAACAAGCTCTATAGCTGTCTGCCTAGCTGTCATCACACGAACTAGTTCATGGATAAAATCGGATAAGTGCGTTCCAATATGTGATTTTAAACAAAATTTCTACTTTCAAAGGCAAGATGGTAAAAAAAAAACGCTAAAGAAAAGGTTATTATGATCATTCAGGATGGAACGGAACATCCAATCACAAAAATTTGTTCCAATATCAATCGTTACAGCACTACTGTAGTTGAACATTCCAAGGAAATGTATCATGTATATGGTAGGTATTTGAATAGTGTGGTTCGTTGTTGCATGTTTCACTAATAGAATGTTGTTTCTTGTCTGTCCGCAGTTGCCTTGGTAAAATGACAGCAGACTCTGCACATAAGCCTGACGCGTTTAATAAGCACTCGCTGAAAATGAACATTACTCCATAAGTAGATGTAAGGTACTATGGACGGGAACATTGGAACGAGGTGAACGTAAAAGAACAAAATCTGTAATGGCTTGGTTCGCTCGAACTGACGAAAGATTTCTATGAGAAGCGGAACCCATGATATCAACAAGAGAATAAACATGGCAAGCATAAGTCGCATCAGCTTGAGTTCACCTCGACCAACTCGGAGGATCTTCGGCTTGTCCAAGTGCACCAGGTTCGGCTTTTTGGAATTAATTTCTTTTATCTCTGGGTCTTCTGGTGACATGACAGAAGAAGATGGTTGTGCATCCGTAATCGTTCCATCGGAGTCCTTAGCATGTGTTCCTAAGGTGGGTTCCATTGGTATCGGTTTTGTTACAGTTGCAAGTGTATTTGATGGTGAAGAAGCAATGTCCAGAACCTCTTTAGAGGGTCCATGTTCCTGCTGTAAAGGCAGATCAATGTCAAAGCGCTTGTTTTCCCCGAATTGTATTTAGAGGAGTTTCCACATTTCCTCCCGATATGTCAATGTTAAACTTATCTGACGGGTCCGTTTTACTATCCTCGTCGTTCTGGACGTTGTTACAACTTCTGAGACCATTTTGAGGTGAAATTTCTGAGTCATTTGTTATCGTCTGTTTTGATTTCTCGCCTGCAAAGGAAACGCATTTTACCCGTGCTGACGTCGAAGGTTTTTTTTTTACAGGGCTTGAAGCACCTGCCACTCTCATTCGACTCAATGAAATTATGCGCAAGGTCATCACATTGGTGATAGGGACAATAATTAATGTTGGTAAAATGTTGATGATCAGATATAGCATAATTTTTCGACGCGTCACCATCTCGTCTTCTTCGGTGCTGTAGTTGATCCACAAAGGTACACCGTTAGATAATGACAGCACCCACATGGTGATCAGTACAACCGGTACGGCTCGACCAGTGCAGAGTCGTTGGTAGGCCTTTCTGTTCTTCCTGATGAGGAGGTAACGGTTGAAGGCTATCACTGTCAAACTTTCCAAGGATATCCCAACGGTTACTGGGTAGACAACATCACGGAATTTCTTGGCGGCGGTATTCAAATGCACAGCTATAACATACATATAAAGAGGGGTGACCGTGATAACCGCGAAGAGGTTTACCACTGCTAAATGCACGATGAAAATGTTGGCGGTAACACGGCGAAGTTTCTTGTCAGAAGCAAAGGCCACAACAATGAGTAGGTTTCCGACTATCCCAATGATTATTATGGATATGAAATATGAATAAATAGATGGAATATTCGGCAGTACATAGTCGTTGTTATCAGAGTTATTTGATTCCATATTTACAAGAACAAACGACCAGATCAGAACTATATAACGACAGAATTTGTTGCATGTATATGCCCCTTGAGACCAAATGCTATGCACACGTCAAATACTCATTTCCATCGCTATCATGAAAACAAAAATAACGGCGACCAGACGAATTTCTCCTACTTCTCCTACTCGAACTACCTAGCAGTGTCCTGAAAATTATGGTCTATACCCTTGGTCGAGAAGAGTCATTTCTTGAAATATTAAGAAGAGAAAAAAAGTCTATAACAATACAATTCGGTTTCTTGCGAGTAGAATCAAAAGAATCTCCCACCGTTGGTCAGTCAAAAGTACTGTTGATTTCCAATCTATAACGAACATTCTTCTGACGTGTGACTTTTCTCACAGCAATATCAGAATAAGATGAGCTGTTAAACTAATATGTGACAGGCACGCCGAGCGATCACTCCCAAATTCTAATCGATAGACACAATTATATGGTCATTGAGTGCAGCACGCTTTATCCAGAATATGATTTTGAACTGAAAGGTTACGTGCCTTCAATCAATATGCTTGGGTGCTTTCAAATAATTATGACGATCTTCTTAACGGAACCACTCAGGTCGTGGATATAGATTAACGAGGTTATTATCATTAGTGGTATATCCAGTCATTGGCATAAGGAGGGGCTAATCATCTAATCCCTATAACAATCTTTTGAGGGCTCTGGGCCCCGTATTACAAAGAGTTGATATCAATCGTAACTTATTTGCGATTGATATCAATCGCAACCATGTACATAAGAGATAGGAGAATGCAAACTTGCGATTGATTGGAGGACTTACGATTGATTTGGATCAATCGTAACTCTTTGTAAGACGGGGCCCTGGTCTGCGTTACGGGGGCGGGGGTGCCCCAGAGACATTATGGGAAGAAAAAGGGAATTAGAAGCTAGAATGGATTGATTAAAAGCTTTAAGATATAAAACAGAGCAACATAACATGCATTTTAGGGAGATTTTTTTAAAATGACAGATGGCTGTGCATTCCTATTCACTAATACATGTACCTGGAAATGAAATATTAATTTTATTGTTTGATGATACTTTCCATTTTATTTTAAATAAATTTAATTTACATAAATCAGTCACTCTATGTTGCATTGATTTATAACATTTACTTTATTGTCTTATTGATCTGGAGACACAATGATTCGATGTCCTCATTACTCAATTGTCCTAAATATCAAGTTTGCACCGTGAACTATGTTTAACATTTCTTTTGCGACCACGCAGTTTTTTTAATTCTTTGTATAGAACATGTTTCTTATGAATGTACACGAGTTATTTTATAGTATTAAATTACAAATAATTTCATACTCTGCTACCAACTAATATTAAAATACTGGCATCATTCTTTTTTATTGGAAATTTCTCAGGAGGGACAAACTGCCCCTGGCCTTTGACCCTCCTTCAAATACACTTGCGATCGTCATGTTTTGAATCAAATTGGCTTATGACATGATAGATTGCTATAGTTTTAATCGATTGCAATTAACAAGGAGGGGAGGGATAAGTCCAAGGAGTTAGAGAGGAGGAAAGAAAGGGTGAGGGTTTTGGGATATATTGTGTTTTAATACAAGAAAAACTCATAGTTTCAATTCTGTATAATATGTTGAGAAATATGAAACTCTTTTTTTTAAAGTATTCAGTCTTATTCTGAAGAAAAAAAAGCAATGCTTGTTCTAGTTTTTGGGATGAAATAACTGTATTGCGATAATATTTTCCTATTATGTGATTGTGATATATTTTAGTCCTATACATTGTGAAATTATGAACAATGAATTATGTTGTATTTTTGTTCGTTTATCAAATGATAAAAAAGCTTTGTTATAATTATGTTGCAGTTTTGTATAAACTATGTTATGTACGAAAAGGAATTATGTGAAGAAAGAGGGGTCGGTGAGGTGAAATGTAACATCCCCCCTCTCATAAAAATGAGATTTACTCTCAGCACATTCGGAGTTTGAAATCGAACGAAATAGACGACCTCATACCTCCTTCTTCGATCTACTCTCGAGTTTCTTTTTCTTTCTTTGCTTGATGGGAAATTTAAGCTAACGAATTGAGTCTGACAACCTTCTCCCCCATATATTAAAGTGTCCCAGGCTTATCGCATGATGGAGCAAAATAGATCCGATCCAATTAAGATATTAACCTCCGCTATTATTGAGGTACATAATTTTTCATACGGTTGTAATCTTTCCGTTTCGCTGATCACAATGTCAAATTAATAAGCGATTAAGGTCATTATTTTTCAAATTACATAAATATGTACCAGACTACCAGGGCCCGCGCTACATCGGGGCTCGGGGGATTGAGTCCCTACCCCCCTCAACTTTTTTGAAAATACATGTTAAAGAGAAATAGAAAGAAACCAACCAACGCCCCGGCAAAAAAAAAGAAATATATATAGTGACCTGCCAGCGTCACAAATAAGGTATCGAAATATGTTCATCTGACCGTAATTAAATGCCTAAAAAGCAGATGCGGCGGAGCCGGGGATGCAGGGGGAAGCACAGTGCCCCGCCCCAAATTTGTCAGGTACCCTAAAGTGCCCCTTTTTACATGGGGAAAGTACCCCCTTTTACTGCCGCTTTTTGTTTCTAATAGTTGTCCGTTCCATATTATTATAAGTGCCTCCTAATTACCACCTTTGATAATTAAGCGCCCCCTTCACCTATGATAATTGCCCCTATTCAAATCTGATAAATACCCCTTTTCTTTTTTAATAAGAACCAGTCCCCTTCTCATAATGCCACTTCCGACGCCTCTGATAGATGCCTCTATTGAAATCTCATAGATGCCCATTTTCCTTTGTAATAAGTGCCCCTTTCAATTCTCACAAGTGCTCTTATTCATCTCAGGTGAGTGCCCCTTTCAATTCTCACAAGTGCCCCTTACCATCTCTGATAAGTGCCCCTTCACCTCTTATAATTGCCACTTTTCAAATTTTAGAGGTACCCCTTTAACTCTGTAATAAGTGCCCCCTTTTGTTCTCTGATAAGTGCCCCTTTTATTTTGACACGTACCCCTTGTCCTTCTAATTAGTGCCATTTTTTTCTTCTGATAATTGACCTTTTTCCTTTGTAATAAGTACCCCTATTCCGTTGTCATAAGTGCCTTTTTCATCTCTGGTGAGTGCCCCTTATTAAGTGCAAGGAGTGCCCCTTTTTCATCTCTGGTAATTCCCTTTTTTACTTTGACATGTGCTCTTTTTCTTTTCTAATAATTGTCCTTTTCCTTTTGGATATGAGCCCCTTTTCCTTTCCCCGTAACATGTGCTCCCAATTTAAAGCGATTAAAAGCAACTTTTTCTTTAATTTCACCAAAGCTGGCTCGCTACACTCGATCGAATTTAAAGTTGATATAATTATGTTTCTTATTAAAGATTTTTTCAGTCGTTCATGATAAGATTATGCTTAAAACCCATCAGGATTGTTTTTCCTCTTCACTGCGACCTGATAAATCTCAAAGTTTGCTCGCTCGCTTCGCTCGCTGGCAAATAAATGTTCAGACCATCCGCCCAACTGCAAAGTACATGTTTGATGCCTTTAGCAGTATCTTGGACCATGTAAAGAGAGAAACAAACATTGAAATCATCCCTGATAACTTAATCAAAATGTAGGGGTATATATGAATGTCTTAAAATTGTATATTTTCGGTTTGACGTTTCACTTTGAAGGTGCCCCCTTTTCCCAGAAAGCGCCCTTTTTGTTGGTGCCCCCTCCCACTTTGAATGACGCTCCGCCGCCCCCGGCCGCGTCTTTTTTAACGTAACCTATCCATCCTACCGATGCATTTGATTAGCTCAATAGGAACATATACGTCATGCGCTAGTCATAAATATTCATGATACGCACGCACACAGAATCTGATGTGATAATTTGTCAAATAATGAGATTTCATACAAAAATTACAAGTGCAAAGCTATGTTTACTTAAAATAATTGACATTGCGAGAAAATCGGGAGGCTCACCGTAAACGAATGACTATCCAGGCCCAGGTCGTAACTTGTCCATAATCATTGCGACATACTTGTAAGTCCAGAATCTGCATGGCCGATTTAATTTTGATCTCCACGGCCACGGCCACCACACCGTACCAACGCAAATATTCATATATTCAAATATTAATATGCAGCGCTAGGATGGCTAGGTTACGTTTAAAAAAGACGCCCCCTGGACCCCACGCCAATTTACGCTCGCTGCGCTCTAGCTGAACGTAAATACTTTAGCCCCCCCCCCCCCTCATTTTGAAAAACGTTCCGTGGGGCCTGTGTACAGGGCATTTCACCGACATCGCTACCGCTCTGTAATGTTTCCAAATCCAATATGCTCGTTTGATAGTTTATTCATTTGCCAATAACAGTACTGTTACTCTTGCTGTGCCAGCGTCACATTATACACAATTATACGTGACAAGCAGACTAGATTATTCAGTCACTCATTGTTCCACCAATATACATGTATATGGCGGTTAATTTATAAACTTTTTTAGAGAACACAATCGCAAAGACTTTCAACAACAAAAAACTCAAAGTCAAGTTTGATGGCATGGGTTCGTTTCCCACCGCTGCCACCACACAAATGAAGAGACGAGACGTCCATCTATCTACAGTACTTTAAAGCTCGTTATTTAAGACACAACGAAGAACCGGATTGGTAAGGCGCTACCCAGAACGGAGCTGAACATAGCCAGACAATAATGATATCAAACAATTAACAAGCAGACGACACAGGGAGACGCTAAAGCTTAACAACTACAAATTTCAGAATGGCGTAGTATTAGATGAACCAAAATTTGCTGCTGTTACATTTATCCTGAGCTCCTGGTCCAGAGTTAGGAAGTTATTAAAGGGCAATCCTTGTAATAAGTTGATTTGTATGAAAGCAGAAAAATAACAGAAACAGAACTGCGAAAGTTTGAAATGAAAAGGACCAATAGTAAGGAAGTTATGAATGTTTGAAATATGAGATCACTAAGTCCAAGCGAATTTCAAATTTGTAGTTTGGTCAGTGGATTGTGACGTAGGACGTGAATAACCTCCCATTTGCCGTGTACAAAAATATCATTAATTTCTGATTTTCTCGTAAGTTCAAAATATATTTTAGATAGCGTATTATTATAGGTCCTCTAAAAAGAAAAGACCCTCCTGAGCAATGATTTTGTTTTTCTTCAAAGAGTAGTTGTCTATTTGGGTCGGATTTCCCTTTAAGTGTAGGAAATTGACCCCGGAGCAATTGTCGCGTGGAGTATTGTGTCTTAGAACTGAATATGGAAGAGTTTATTCAAATGGAAATGGGAGTATCCGTTGAACACTTATCTGCTTATTAGTTTTATTTACTTATATTTAACATAACCGGGCGGGAACGATAAGAGAAGAATCTTTTATCATAATCATTGTTTGTTATGACTTTGCAATAGTGTTTGGTAAAAAGAATTATCAACTATAATAGACCGTGGCGAATACGTTCATTAATATTTATCTTGACTGAACATTATCAATTTGGATGGTCTCATAAGTGGGATAGGGTTGTAGAACTCGTTACGGGGGTTTACCTTTTAACTTTATGATCTCCCGAGAAAAACACACTTTCAAACAATAAGGTTGTACAATTAAATATCGACAATTTAATATGGATAATCAAAACAAATAATCAAGGTTCATAATTATAGTCGTTTGGGCACACAAACAAAAATACACACAATATACACATGTCAAAGGGAGCGGACAACTCTCCTAGGCGTCAATAATCAACACAAAAATAACATTGATCACTGGATAAAAAGGGAGCAATTAATATCCTGTATATGACAAAAACAATACAATCATAAACGGGATCGTCAAAGGAGTACGTAACTCACCTCTAGGTTAATCACCGTCACGATCAAATGAATAAACAAATATACAATTATCATTACAACCAATCAAAAAGCGAACGCAAAAAGGATCATGAAACAATTCAGCAAAGCGTTCAAAAATAAAAAGCTCAAACCAAATCAGCAAGTCAGGAATGATAATGCTGACGACGGCGACGATGATGAGGATAATCAACAAGTCAGCACAACACAACGGATGACGGCGATTGAAAAGACAGATTTGAGAAGAATCAAAAATAAATCTCGCGAATAGCAAGACGTGGTGCAAACATATCCACCGCCAGAGGTGCGGGGACAAAGTCGTTCGAGTCCTCGTTGGACAAAAAAATCAAACAGGCACGATATAAAACACAGCAACAGTCTGTATGTGCCGATCATAGAGCTATATATAAGACATGTTATATAGCTCTATGGTGCCGATAAAAATGCTCACGTGGTGAAGAGCCCGATGCCCCAATCACCACATCTAATCAGCGCATAATTAATATGTTAGTATACGCGCTGTACGTAACAACGGCAAATCTACGTCACAAAAGAATATATTTACGAGGCAGACAGAACCGGTTTGAACATGTCTGCAAAATCAGACAGGTGGAGTGCAAAATACCACGCTAGGGAAATTAGGTCTCCTACCCTGAGCCATTTTGAAAAATAAGAAAGCAATACATGTTAAATATGTACAAATCGATGCATAACACTTGTAAAACGTTATTATACATGCAAAAGTAAGGTACAATTTTATTTAAGCAAAGTTAAATATCGTGACATTTGGTCACAACACCCTTTAGTCTCAATCAACATAAATGATTATTAGTATCGCTCTGAAAGAAATTGATTAAATATTTAATGTTTAATTTGACGGCATGAAATGTCAGAAATCAAACATGCAGGCATTTCCACATCAGATTATTTTACATCCTTTAGTCATGTTATATTCTTGTTTGTTGTTATAAATTATCACTACTTAGTAGTTTAAAGTTCTTTTATTCAACTCTCCGTGGTGAAAGGAATAGAATCTTTCATTTCCAATGTTTAACCCTCACGTTTGAATGTCAAACAAACAAACAATAGGACATAACATAATCCGCATGACTTCTTTGATGCGCTAGCACCAAGGAGTTATTAGGCCTATCAAGAACTAATTGCAAGCACCTATTCAATACATCTTCGATAATTAATGTTGTTTTCATTCGTCGTCATAGCGATCCCTCTCCACCTGCCCTGCGGTTGAAGAACAAAACAGTTCCACATCGCTGGTTTTATTACAGTTCATTATTCATCTCTAAGTAATTGAATCCATCTATACTGCCTAAGTATCTTTTAACTTGGGGGCAGATCTAGGATTTTGAAATAAAAAGGGGCACGTGTTCGCCCAATATGTGACAAGTATCCCCCCCCCGAATATAGGACAAGAGGGGTTATTACACTTTTGGATGTATTTTTGTGGGGGGGGGGCAAAACACTCAATTGGGGGCACATATTTTGTGTATTAGTATGGCACTAATGATATGCACCATTAGGGGCACTGGCCAGATGTTCTCCCATCCTTAAATACACCAGTGTTGTACGTATCCCTCACATTACAGAGAGCCTATTACTGTTTTATGATGAACATAAGCATGGAAAGTGGGGCAAGCGAGAGCCCTGTTTTACAAACTGTTAATTTATTTCAAGTAATCGCAACATACATCAGTCGCAAATCTGTACTGATATTGGAGTTTGTACTTTGCATACGATCGCAACTATTTTCGAAAAATCTTTTTTCTCATTTATTATCAATGACGTTATTAATTGTTCTACATGTTTTGAGTATATGTTATTTGAAACGACAAAAACTCATTTCCTCCTAAAAAGATTTTGCTGCCTTAGTCCAGATGACCAACGAAAATTTGAAGCTGGTGTATACCTGGCTTCAGTGCAATACACTTTCTTTAAACATAATAAAACCTACATATACCGTATTTCCTCACCTGCAAAATACTACTGCATGACTGTTATAGTGATGCTTCTCTCAAAATTAATAAGAAATGCATCGAGCAATGTTCTAGTGCAAATGACCTTGGGGTATTCATTGATCAGCATTTATCATTATTATGTTTATTGCGGTTCACACACAAACGCACATAGTTTGCAAGAATCTTCAATCAATTGAAGGAGGCAGACTTGATCAGAAGAAGAAGAAGATCATGGGTTTCCCATAACAACTATGTCTCTACAAAAGTTTCACGTAGCGCAGGTATTCTGCATCACTTAAATCATTTTCTCCCAATTCGTATCTTATTAATATTGTATAATATTATATACAGCCTCGTCTTGCCCGTACAGTAATTCTGTATGGGCAAGTATGCATCCTACTAAGCTAGAGAGAATACTTCGTCTTCTGAAAAGAGCTTTGCGAGTTTGTTGCAATGAAAGTTTTTATACTCCATCTCAACCAATATTTAATCAATTTTATGCACTGACTGTTCATGATATAAAGAAGTTCAAAAATTGCTGCAATAATACATCGCCATTATTCGTGTAGTCTTCCTCCTTATTTAATGAACATGTTCTTCGAACCATCAAGTTAATAACTATAATACTCGTAGCATAATGACATTTCACGAATGGAGGGTAACATCCAGTCATCTAAAAAAAATATATATATATAAAAAAAATAATAATAAAATTTTAAAAATCGCCATGACTGTGTGGTATTGACTTTCTTGTCGTCCTCGTTATATTAAGAGATCTCCCGTTTCTAAATTCATTTAAAAGAAAGCTTAAATTATACCTGTTGTCTTCTTATCAATATGTTATCATTATTTTATCCGTTGTTTTAATATAATTTTCTAATTCAATGCCCTCAACACCTTTGTTTTACCTTATTTGTTCTCTCTGCCGAAATATCAATGTTTTAACTTGACAATTGTTGGGACCATCAACCTGTGAAGCCTTAGTAGGCTTTTAATGATGGCCTTTAGTCTCTTTTTTATATGAATTCATTTAATGTACGATGTATTTTATCTTGAAATGCTTTGAATATATTTTAATGTTTTGCACGTTTTTTTTAAACTGAAGAACGAATAAAGAATGAACCAATATTTTTTAATTTTAATTTTAAATGTGATTTCAGCACCCTGTTGTGTGTCCCATAGAGATCATGTTATCAATGATCATGACGTAATACTTCATTGTTAAGTTTTCAGAATTCAAAAGGTGACGCACAGTGTCGTTGAAATTCCCTTCGGTTGATTTTTCTAAAGTACTTTCGGTCGTGTTGTTTCGATAGATTGCAACTACCCACTATGGATGAACATCAACTACTATAAATTTATGACCTTTTCTCACTCTCTTTTTAAAGATATAAGTTCATATGAGTTTCTGTGCTCTTTTTGGAAGGAAATTAAATTAGATTATACAATCACATCTTCCTGCTTTTCACAACATAATATTAGCATCATTATTAATGCAAAACAAAATAATAAAATACCTGTGACAAACACGGTCGCAGGTTTTAATAAAAACACCCCTTCACCAGTGAGTCTTCTGCTAATGTTCTAATAATATTAATATACATGAATATGTATGAGGTTCGTAACAGATATAACTGCGCTACACACGCCTACAATGTAGCTCATAATAATTGTATAGGTTTCGCAAACTTATGACTCATTCAGATGCAGGAAATGCTTAATCGAGAATAAGATCATCTTTGCCATGCTCATAGAGTTAAGTGAATCATGCATTTCCAATTTATACAAACGTTCAAATAAAATTAAATAGACAAATTCTAAATATCTTAAAATCGCGTCATTGGGGTCGTATTTTAGACCATTTCTTCCTTAGCACGTTGCTGTAGTTCTTGTTTGTCCACATAAAGGCAAATGGAATAAGGGCTGGATACACGGACAGAAGGGCTCCAAAGAGGTCGAGCACCTTGTTCAACTTCAATCCCACAGACACACTCGCCCAGGCCATCAATGACGGTGTCCAGGAAACCACTAGGATCAGGTACATCACCATCATCGTTCTCAAGGTCCGCAGTTCGGTTTTTCCTCGACGTCGAGCCTTCTTCTCCCCGTCGTCGTCATTGTTGTCTGCCGCCACGGGAGGTTCGATAGGCATTGACTTCGTCGGACCTCCATCGAGTGGGAAACCCTGTGTCTCGGATGGGGAACTAACTGATGATACGACTTTGGACACTGTTGCTATGGTTGGCGCCATCTTGATTTCGACTCTTTCTCGACTGGCTCGGATGGTACGCACAGTGCCCCATTGAAAACACGGTATGGCGATCAGAGGACAGTAGTTGAGGATGCATGGTAAAACGAAGGTGATTTCGATCGCCCTGTGGCCCTCCTGATGATTCTCATGAAGCTTGATCAAAGACCGCTCAACGAACCAGAACAACATCACAACGACTAACGCGAGAAGCCAGATCACTGTAAGGACAATCGACACAGCCTTGCGACCCGTGCAACATCGTCTATACGTGGTGTTTGGTCGCGAGATGAGCAAGTACTGATTCGCAGCCACGGCTGTTAGAGTATAGATGGACGAAACGACACAAACCTCAAGGAAGAAGTCGGATGACAACCGCACCATCCACAACGCCCGGTGCCTCTCGAGGCACGGTACAAAGTTGGTCGCAGCAATGATGGGGTCGAAGAGAACGGAGATTAGGAAGTTGACGACGGTGTTGGCACATATCAGGTAATTGATGGATTTTTTGCAGAGCGCCCGGTTGGAGATGAAGATACAGAGAAGCATACCGTTGCCGACAGTTCCAAGAACAATTACAATAATTAAGTATACTATGGAGAAGGCATAGACAACGGTAAATTCCTGAAGGCAAGTCGTTTCATTGGTGGTTGTGCTTGCAGTGGTGGCCATTGTAGTATGAGATCCCTTCACCTGGTGACGTACATCAATACACCTGAACACAAGGAAAAGACAGCAGATGAAATGCGCGTTTTATAACAAGTGGTAAATCCAGGATTACAAACGCAGGGGGGGGGCAACACTCCTCGTAAATGTTATCACATTATTAAGCTCCAATTGTATTAATCATATCAAGCTCCAAATCGAAGTTAAGCAAACGCACCACTCTCTCAGAAGTGTAAAACGGATTATTCTCCTTCCCAAACCCCACACTAACATTTTGAAGAAAAAAAGCACAGTTATACTCTGACAGTCACTGTCTTATTCAATAACCTACTTTAAACTGTAAAAACGCATATGAAGCTACCGGATTATTAAAAAAGGCATCCGATTATCCTCCCAATGAGTATTTAAAAAGATATTGAGATACGACCATGGCACTTATTGTTCGTAAATCCTTTTATTTTTCCCTTCTTCTTCTTCTTCTTCTTCTTCTTCTTCTTCTTCTTCTTCTTCTTCTTCCATTTTGAATTGAATTAATCTCTCTTTTCTTTTCTTTAAAAAAATTGTATATAAGTAGTTGTATTTTTGTGTATTCTTTTTCTCTGGGTTACAGAATTGCTGAAAACAGCTTTGCGATAAGAGGCAGTTTTTTCTAAACATCACATTGAAATAAATAAAACAAAGAATAAGAAAAAAGAACTGTGCTAATTTCCCCCATAAACAAAATTTAAAAATAAAAATCCTGACATGCAAGGTTTAATATCACACTTTTCAGGTGCCTTCTGGGTCAAAAATTTGAAGGCATGTCAGTAGGGTTTCCAGGCACGGGCCGTTTGTGAAACTAAGAAAGGCAAATCAAGTCATTTAATATCTAACCTAAACCATGGCCTTAAACAGTGCATTGGAAGGCAACAGGTGGCACCTTATATTTCATGGAGTCATGAAATTCAAATTGATGTTGAATAGTTTAAGGCATACAGTACACTAAAGAAAAACCTAACCACCGAATAGACAGAGAACTGAACGAGATTGTGGGTTAGGACTATTGGACTAGCTATTGTGTTTGTAATTGCAAAACGATTTCATTTACTAATTGAATTATTCAATATGTTTGCGAAATGATGCAACATTCATCAAACGTGTTTGTGACACAGTTTTTAATAATAAATAACAAAGGCTAAGGATTATTTTTATGACGTAAATTACAGTCCAAGGTCTGTCATTCTCGCCTCCTGGTTTTGACAATAAATTGAATTGAATTTACTTTCTTCTGCAACATACAATCAAATTACATTTCATTAATGTAACATATACAAAATGTAACAATCATATTTGTTTAAATGTGTATACAATATCATACTAATAAATTATGACATTGAAACCAAATTTAACTGATAACTCAACACCAAGAATTATTCATTAAGAAAATTGCAAAGAAGAAGGGCTATGACAATAAGCGATTGCTTGATAGCGTGATGGCCCGGTGGAAAGGGAAGGGGGTGGTGATACAAAAATTTAAAAAAAGACTGGTGATGCTGGTGATGTTGATGATGGAGATGATGTTGATGATAATGATGATGGTGAAAATGAAAATGAAAATATGCTGACGTAAATATGTCTGACACAGACACAGAAAACTTATATAAGTATACGGGAGTTATAAAATATTCAGCAATGGGAAAAGATCAAACAATGTACTATGATAGAAATTCTTTCTTCGTATTGAGTTTAAATGAATTTAGGGTTTTACATGATTTTATTGAATCTGGGAGTGCATTCCACAAATCTGGACCATGATGTCTTATTGATTTATGCAGGATCAATCATTTAGGATTTATCAAATGAAGGTTTAATGAATTTGAGTGCACATAAGCCTATTCCTTCTTTCCATTTCATTTCATTACGAGTATGAAACGGAATTGTTTTGTGAGGACGTTGAAAACAATATTTTGTTATAATTCAATTCAATTCTATTTAATGTATTTACGTGTCCAATATACGTTTAACATGGATATTTGTTTCGTTTGGCTCACACATATTTACATAGAGCAGAATACAAAACATGGATACATTTCGGCGATGACAAAATAATAACATGCACTTTGATTGTAATGAGGTTTTATGGGGTTGAAGTTGAAACCAGAACTTTCAATTGCGCACTCCCTCTTCGTGTAAGCATAAGGACAGTGGCAATATGCGCCATATAAAAGTCAATGTTATTAGCAGTTTCATATCATTATCATCGTCATTATCACTCGCATAATCTTGATTTGAATGCACAAGAGATCCTTTCGGCAGATGGCGATATATTATTTCAATGATTTGTATTATACATAATAAAACTGCGTCTACATATCATATTTTCACAAATACATCCCTTTGCTCCAAACGTAGATCTATGACCGAAAAGCTTGAATAACAGATTGCTAGACCTATGTTTTTGCTGGATTAATCGAACTGTTATAATTTACTCGACTAATTAACGAAATTACCGCTTTGACACAGAAAGCCTACTGTATAGTCCAATGCCTTTTCCTTTATTCTTATATATTGCCGTAACGTACAAAAAAGTGCATAACCGATGATGACGTGTCCATCATTATTTTTAATCATTGTCATGCCTATCTAGGTATACAATAGATCAGTCAAGTTCAAAACGAGATTCAGAGAATTTTCATCGGTAGTCATCGGAATATGACAAGAAATAGAACTGCTACCGAGAAACGTGAAACACTGAAAAATCAAACAAAGAATGTATGTTGTCGTTATCATTATTATTATTACTATTACCATTATTAGCGTTATTGTTATTATAATTATATATTACTATTATTATTATCATAATTATTATTATTATTATTATTATTATTATTATCATTATTGTTATAAATGATAATAATAATATTGTTATTATTATTATTACTAGTAGTAGTAGTAGTAGTGTAAAAGCAGTGGTAGTAGTAGGAAGGGGGGCTGGTAATATTCCTTATCAAGGAAGAACATTTTTTCAAGTAAATTTAATGGATGATTATAAGCGGAGGGCCAAAGTCAAATATCATGCTTAGTTTTTTAGTTGCCTGCCACAGTGCCACTATACCACATAAACTAAGCACATCTTGTTTATTCAAAACATTTTATCATAATACACAATATTTCAGAGGTCATTTTTTTTTAAATTGTAGCGAACACCCCTAAATCGGAGGGGGCGTCCAAAATAGCGGCCCTTTTGACGAAAAATAGTATTTTGTAAATGATATTTTAAGGAATTCTTAAATGTCCGATCACCTTTGTCCAGTTAATATACCGAGATAATGGCCAAAATATTTACAAAAAGGCACCTTTTGGGCTCAAAATTTATATTTCACACACTACATAACTCAATGAAATAGATATCAACTTGAAGGTATTTTAATTATCCATGTTTTGACACCAAATCCATGGTGATTAGATGTTTTACTTAAAATATTTTTAAACTCCATGTAAACACACCAAACACGTCCTCAATACACTAGTACACGTATATGCATAACAGTTAATGCACATGTAGGCAAAAATGTCCTTTTTGTGGAAATCAAATCAATAACTTTGGGTTGGTATAACTTTTCACTGAAAAGAGATATAAGCCTCTCCTTTGCACAGGGTATTGTCCTTGTACATGGGTAATTTCCTGGAAAGTTACGAAAAAAAGCATTCCTCATATCTTCATATATGGAAAATAATGTTTCTTTATAAAATTCAATATTTTGAAGAAAAAAAAATCACAAAAACATGTTTTACTTAAATTTGCGATGTTAATTAATCCCAATTCCATTGAAATTGGTATAAAAATGTAGATAATGTAATTATCTTTCATATGACACCAGACTCATTGTGGTTTAAGGTGTCCTTAAAATATTATTTACAAAATACGGTTTTTCGTCAAATAAACAAGGTGTGCTTAGTTTGTGTGGTAGTGGCAGGCAAACCTCTCTTTTCTGACTTTGGCCCTCCGCTTATTATGGGAGAATAGGAAAAGGTGAGTCTGTATCCTACCCTATCAGTTTTTAAAGTGAGTAAAATATTTAGAATAAAAGAAATAACATATCTGAAAGTTTTTTTAACGGGGTTAGTGTTTGTTAATTGTTAAGTATTAGACAAAAAAGGAAAATCATTGTTGTTGATTCTAAACACGTCTTGTGGCAAATGAAAATACGCTATTATTGGGTTTTATGAGTTTTTCGGAAAGCGGCATAAATTTCTCCAAAGCTGAAACATCATAATTTGAGGAGATATTATTCCACATTATCACAAGTCACTATTTCCATATCAGTTGGACTGAGTTTGCAATATCTTGTTAAAAAGTGAACAATACCACTATTTACTTGATGATAGCAAAAAAATTGAATCTACTTACCCCACTCTCTCTCCCCTCTCTCCCCCTCTCTCTCTCTCTCTCTCCTATATGGAAGAGTCTAAAAGGCCAATTCTATTATGAATTTAGTAATAAAGCATTATCTTCATGCGTTAGGACCATGATCAAGAAAGATAGAACAACAAAAAAAAGTTTTTTTTAAATGTACCTAGACTTGGGTTAGATATGCGAAAGTTGATTCTATGTCTCTAAAATAAAATCGTTTCGCTCAATACTGTCCTAATTATGTTGTATCTATACAAAAAAGGGTAATTGTTTCACCTGCAAAATGTCAATCACTAACATCAACAAGTTTTTGGTGTCAATTTTTATATCCTAGAGCTACCCCCAACGTTCCACTTGCATAAACCATCTAAAATACAAAAAGAAAGGACAAAATGTACTGAACTTACCACAGAAATCAATTATGACTGCAGGCCTATCGTAGACTGATATTCCTGTGCTATGTTTGGTGTCATGATCGAGTAGAGTATTTATGTCATCCCAGCAAACAGAATTTTGCATAATTCAACACGCGCGCATGATGGTAACTCGAGTTGATTCTCCACCACACGTAAGAGGGTTACAGCAATTTTGTGTAGTCTCTAGTCACGAACCTACCGTTATCAATTAAAGTGATGCGGGCTTCCAATCATCTGGAATGCAGCTAGAGAAAGTGATGAACGGCGGGGGTGGAATCCTTCATGAAAAATGGGTGTGAAACGTTGGCAGACCTGCGTTCTATATACTCCCACTACACTCTGCATGGATTTGTTCTGGCCTAAAACGGGGAGGGGTGTACGGCGGAACCATGATGCTGGATACGCCACTGGCATATTACAATAGGCCCTAGAGCTATTAGGTATTCTCACTTAAAAATTAACGCTGCAATATGATTTATCAGTTTGGTCTTGTTTATAACATAATCGTAATTATGCTTTAACACTTTTGTACAAAATCAAATTCAAACTAAAAATAGAGTCATCAGTACGAGAATACACCCGAAGGTGGCTTGTACTAAAAACTGTCTTGTTCAGATATGACGCGGTAAACCACCGCATTAAAAAGTCGCCGCGGTTTTGCCGCGTCATTATGTGAACAGACCTTTGAAGACAGTGAAGAAAAATAAGTCTGTGTGTCTAGACTAGAAATGACATTTGGTGTTTACTTTTAATCTCTCACTTGACGTCACGTGATTCTTTAGAGCTGAATCAAGAGACCCTTAATTGTATCAATTTTGTATTCAAATTAATGAGAATAAATACATTCGCTTGTTATTGAATATTGAATATAATATTTATTGATTTTTTTTTCGCTAGGCTTTGACTGGGGTACTCAGGGGTGTTACGGACATGAGCGCTTTACAAGAAGCCGCCATTATTATAATCATTATTTTTGTTGTAAAATAAAATTTGACATAAACTTTTCATAGGCCATACTGGTTCTTTGGAGCTGAACCAAATGACGAATTTACAAAAACCGTTTGATCGCTTCCTCTTCCGAAGCGCGATGCGACGACCTCGTACATTAATTATTATTTATTTTTAAGTCAATTATTTTTTTCTGGGTGATACTTCAGACATAATATCATCATTTAATAGTTGGCGCATCGATCCATCTTTAGTATTAGAAACCGGAGGGAACAGGCGCAGAGCCGGGCAAAATTTATGTTTATAAATTATTTAAGCGCTTGGATACACATTTGTAATTGATAATGTGACTATCCCCGTGCCCAGTTCATCTGTTGTTGTTGTTGTTGAACAGTTGTATCCATGGGGGGGGGGTGCAAATAAAAAGTGGAAACCATTCGATTATTCCAGAGAGCGAACAAGTTTACATTACAGTGCTCTTAAAAATAAACTTGGTATCGACTATTGATGTATGCCACTATTGCCATCAGGGAGACGATCAGACTAAACGCTAGTTCCACGTCATTATATTCAATACATTGCCTAGCTACCAAGCCGGGTGGGTGATCCATGTATCAAACCTATGAGGAATATAGAGAATTCAGTGTTTATCGGGTTAACATTATTGTTTGTTTCATGAAAAGAGAGTTTCGACATTAAAACGAATTAAATTACAATTATCAATGATATATTTCTAAAAATGAATGAAAATGATTCACAAAACTTGCAGAATAGACAGACTACTTTTTATAAAGGTATCGGCCTACACGGGAAACCTATACAAAAACTTATTATAAATCTATAATGGATAATTTGGGATAATTATTGTATACCAACGGTATTGATATTGATATTCCCGGGTGCAATTAGCGTAACGACATGCCAATGCATGACCGCGTTTAATCCCGGCTACGTATGGGAAATGAAACGAATACACCATTAGCGTATATAGCCAAGCAAACACGACTTCTTGTATATTTTAATGCAACATGTGGTGTGTGTTTTTCTTCTTCTTGGGGGCAAACGATGAGTTGTTTTTTATCGATGACATCATTACAGATTGGACCAATGAGTGTCTTGTATATTGGCCCAACGTTGCAATGTTATTGTTGTTATTGTTGTTCTTGTTGTTTTGTTGTTGTTGATTGAAGTTTTGGTAGCGCTCTCCAGTTTCTCATTCGCCGTTTGCTCAATTTTTGAAAAAAATATATTATGACACGCATTTTGAACTTTAATAGGCCATGTAAATGAGTAATTATTAAAAGACCAAAAATCGTGAGAGGCATTTGATATTCACCCCCGTTCCACAGGGTTTCTGCCATGCTGAAAAGTGACATTGGACCGAAGTTGCAACGTTCAGCCAGCAACGTTGGCATGCCGACCGACAGTGCCCATGCATGTTGTCATTTTATTTGATATGAGATTGACAGTAATTTTTCTTCCTAACTTGCATAGGGTAATGGCACAGAACAAGATATAAACTCTGAGTATTTTCAATAGCGAGCACTCTTCGGTAATGAGCATTCAGTTCGGTTAGATTGGCTAGACTACAAACAAAAGATGTTATTGACCATTAAAACAAATGGTCAACATCCACCATTTTCTCGCGCGCCAGTGGCATTAAAACTTTCTTCGATAAATAAATATATTGCAATTTCTCGTGATTGCATTATCATGCGGAGGGCATGCACAGGCTACAGCCACAGAATGTCGTTCAGTAATCTTTAAAATAAATCAGCCTTACTAGTCGCGAACTTTAAGATAAAAACCAGTATACGTAGACAGTGGTGAATGTAGAGGACAAGGGGGCACTATCCGGGGAAACATTCTGGTACCTCTTTCTTCACATTCAGTCCGGAATAAAAATGTGGTCCCCCCTATGTATTGTACTATTGTATGTGAAAAAAATACTCCCATTGCAGTAAATTCGGAGCGAGAAGGAAGGTCGGAGTGCCTAATAAGTGCTTGTCAGATGCTTATGAAGTAAAAAAAAAAAAAAGGAGCCAAAAACGTGATGGCTCTTTTGCTTGTTAGATAATTTTTGGGATGAGGTTGCACCCCCCCCCCCAAACCCTCCTCGAGGATTTTGAAAATACATATATTGTACGGGCAATCATCACCTCATATTCGGACAGCGAGGTGACCGAACATGCGATTTCTATATAAAGTATCTTGCTCGCTCGAAAAAATTGGAAAAATTGGAAAGTTAGTGTCAATCCTCTAACCACCCCCCCCCCCACCCGCCTCCGAGGTTTAATATGCCCGTTAGCCTATGTAGAGAATCCTGATTCGACACTAGAGATCTATATTTCTAATTTAATCACATGATTATTATTTTCTACTTCAAATTGTTCTTTTTTATCTCATTGAATAATGTGTACACGATGTGATCAAGTACGGTAACAGTCTTTTTGCACACACTCCTCTCCCCCTTCCTTTCTCTCTCTCTCTCTGTTTCTCTATTTCTCCCCCATCCCCCCCCCTCTCTCTCTCTCTCTCCTCCTCTATCTCTCTCTCTCTCTCTCTCTCTCCCTCCCCTTTCTCTCTCTCTCTCCCATCTCCCCCTATCTCTTTCCCTTTCTCCTTTTCTCTCTCTTGGTCTGGGTCCCCTCTCTTTCAACAAATTAAAACCTATGTTCTACTTGAAACTGTCTTCTAATGGCTTGCTTCATTACTAATGCATGTTCGGAGCATTTGATACGGTTCTACTCTTTTTTCTTATTATTGATACTTCAGCATCGTTTGATCTAACCATAATGGCACAAGACTAGTGACTCTTTCTCCTGTCTTTCCCAAATTAAAACCTATGTTCTACTTGAAACTGTCTCAGTGTCCTCTAATGGCTTGCTTCATTACTAATGCATGTTCGGAGCATTTGCTACAGTACTTCAGCATCATTTGATCTAACCATATTGGCACAAGTGAATCTTTCTCCTGTCTTTCCCAAATTAAAACCTATGTTCTACTTGAAACTGTCTCAGTGTCCTCTAATGGCTTGCTTCATTACTAATGCATGTTCGGAGCATTTGATACAGTTCTACTCTTTGTTCTTATTATTGATACTTCAGCATCATTTGATCTAACCATAATGGCACAAGTGACTCCTTCTCCTGTCTTTCCCAAATTAAAACCAACACGTTCTGGAATCTTTTCATGCGTCTTAACAAAAGACGGCCATCATATCTGATATTAAATTCAATTTACTAATAGTTTTCTCTTTGAACCGGGTTTGGTGTCTATAAAAGTAAGTGTGTAATAAACGCTCTAACAATCCAGAATTTCAGTATGATTGTGATTAGTATTACTAGGTTGTAATGTTGTAATGCCGCACTGGAAAGCCAAGCTCTGTAAAAGCGAACTCGGATCAAATCTGGATTCTCTAGTAACGAGTATCTCGTATACCAAGTTTCCGGAGTGCCCATCCACCTAGGTGAGAATTTAGGTGATTATTATAAGTTTGTTTGTTTTTATTTGTTTGTTTGCTTCTTTCTTTCATTCTTGTTTGAGATGAAATAGATCAATATTCTTCGATCAAATACCCGACATGTCCGAGATGTCATATTCCATATGGATAGTGGCAGCCGGGGCAGTGACGAAAGTACACATTTTATTTCTCTTTACATTCTTTAAATTGCATATTTCTATTTTGATGTTAAAATCTCTTGATAATTCATTCGGTGATACGCTCATGTTTTGCCCTGATCTCAACAAAACATTGACGAAATTGTATTGAATATCATATCGATACAATAAACGATATTTATAGAAAAAAAACATCATTTCAGTGCATGATTAAATCAGAGAAGATACTACACTTGAGTTATCAAAAGCTTTAAAAGCAGTCATACCATTAAACAAAAAAATTAATGAGCTGGGCTTGTTTAGTAAGTTTATCATTTCATTTGCATTTCGCACATGTGTATTATAACTGTGTGGGTTGTTTAATCCCTTTTATGTCTTTTCTTGTAGCTATCAGAATGAGAATGAACGTGTGTCAATGATGTTTCGTTAATCCGATTCGATTCAAAGATATGTTGCTAGAAATATTTCTTCTTAAACATTCAAGATAAGGTCAGTTTTATCAAGCAGTTGTTTCGGTAAGTGATCGACTGAAACCAGTCATATTGGAGAAACATTGGAGTTGCTTTCTTCTCTTTTCTTCTAATCTTCTAAAATATATTTTTTATATTTGTTTTGATTTATTGCTTGGTATCATTCAGGAAGACACTGCAAACCAAACCATTGGCTTGTAAACATTCAAACAAGATCTTTCAAAAGAAAATCATTCAGGTGTTTTAGTGAGAATGACTCCTGTCGAGAACGTGACGTACAAACATTCTTCGAAACACGAAAACTGCTGGGAATGTGATTTCTATCCGCTGTGGCTCTCCATACTTTCCACCGTGTACTTTATCCTTGTCATGGTCTTTGGAACTGCGGGAAATGGTCTGCTCCTGTTCATATTCGCCACTACTCGAACACTCTGGAAGAACTCTCTGAACATCCTCATCTTCAACAGCACCGTGGTGAACTTTTTCATCTCGGTCTTCATGGTCCCCATTTCCGCGTCAGCAAATCTGCTTGTCAGGAGCGACATTTATAATCACATGCTCGATTTTACGGAATTCTTTCTCATTGTCTGCGCCGTATCGTCGCTGTATACCCTAACAGCAATTGCAGCGAACCAGTATCTCCTAATCGCCTATCCTAATACGACGTACCGGTCTTGCTGCGTCCGACGTCGGAATATATTCGTCTTGATCGTGGTCATCTGGATGTTCACTTTCCCAGTGGTGTCTTTACTCTGGGTCGTCTACGAATTCCTGGACGAAGACGGGGAGGACAACGACCGGTCACTGTCGGGGTTCTCGCCTGCTCTTCTGTTTTCCCTCTCGATGGCTTGCATCTTTATCTATCTACCCCTGACAGCGATACCATGTTTCCATATCTTAACGCTGAGGGTCATCAGGGCAAGCCGAAATCGTGTGGAGGCGACGGGAATCGCTACGCTTCCAAAATCACCCGATGCATTTGGACCAGTAAAACATTCTTCGATGGCGACAGCTTCAGTAGCATTCGAACAAACGCATGGCGCTGCCAGTCAACCTGGAATAAGCGATCGAGGACAAATCACCGTAAATCATCCTGCGCTAGAATTGCCGACAATCTCGACTACCTTACATTCTGCTTTTGGTAGGCCTGCCACACATGTGGATTCGCAAGCATCCTCACGGCGCCCTCACTCCTCGAAACTTCAGAAGAAATCTGTGAACCGCGAGACCATGATGATCCGGAGGATGATAACAATGTACATCGTCCTTGTCATCGCCTGGCTTCCGTCACTCGTCTGCCTTCTCGTTATCAACAAATGGAAGCAGGTCGTATACCTATATGCTTTCGGTTGTTTCATTCCTATGTATCCCACTCTGTTGCCCTATGCGATCATCTGGACCAACAGACATTTCCGTACCGCCGTACAAAAGAGATGCAGTCGTTCCATAGTTAGAAATTAGTTTGTGAGATTGCACGATGTGTTATAAATTGTTAGCCGTACACATAGTCCGTTAACAACTGCTCCGTGGGCAGTTGGTAACACTAATTTGACCGTATCCCAACTTTCAACCCTGACCTAAAAACTATACATGTAGACACGTAACCTGTGACCTCATATCAGAACATGTTAAGAGAGGATTCAGTGGCGGATTCAGGAGTCACACAATGCACGTGCATGGCCTGTAACATTTCACTTTACTAATTTCAAAATATACATGTGCATGCTCCGGCTTGGGAACCCTCTTTTGACTTTTAGATATTACCCCCCTCCCCCCAAAAAAAATTATATATATATATATACATTTGCCCTCTCAATAAGATGAAGACCATTTTTTCTGTCTTCGATATTTTAGTTTTATCACCCATCTCTGTAATCAGAGACCAGAGAAGAGGTACAAAGAGAGAAAAAAATCACAAATCATATAAAAAGATTTGCATGATCATAAATAGCCTATTATGTTCCAGAACATCCATGCGTACATAGATGTTCGCTGACAAATTTGGAAATAAGGATTTTTCTTTTGCTCACATACGTATCCAAGAATACTCAAGGTAAGTGATCGTTGTGTTTGATCGCTTGATTCAAGAGTTTAACGCTTATCAAACATTTTGAATAAACTGATTACGTTCATCACTTCTTAATATGGAGTCGAATTAATTAAGCTGAATTTAATTGCATTTTGTATATTTATTATAAACGTCGAGACTTCTTGTAAACTATGTCCGTAGTATTATACTATTGTGATATACTATTATGATGTGATTAATGTTGACGTATCTAGTAGTGGCCTAAAAACATCACGACACAAGAAAACAAATGCACCAAGGAGTTATAAATTTAGGTAACTCCTTGGTATCACTGACGTTTCCCCGCTCACAATATTGGTCCTCATCTCCACAAATATTTGTATCGCTTGCAAATTTCATTTTCACAATCTAACCAGAATATGATACGCAAGACATCCTTTGGAACATAAAATCATTTCTTCAAACACTGTCTCACTATGTTCTCCGCGTATTTTGCCTCAGCCTTTCCTAAAGTTGTATTGATAGTTCGAGTGATGCCTATGCCCATGGTAACCTACTTTCCTTTTCGCTTGCGTAAGTTTTGAGTGATAATTATTTATGCTGATTATGACTGAATGAAATCAATGATTCACAAGGACTTCACCACCTCTTAAAAACAGAGAGGAGGAAAGGGAGAAATGGAGATAGAATAGGCAACATCAAAAGAGGACGAATCAACTCGGGGGTTGGGAGGGGGCTTGGAAGTTATTGCATTCATTTTCTAAACCCCCAAATCCCTCTACATATCAAATTAAAGTTGAGCTCTGGTCATGCGATTGCACTGTTAAAGAAGGTTGATAATGTTGTACCTAATTATTGGTGTATACTATGAGGTTTTAGAGTCATCAAAAAAGTAAGAAATTGAGTCAGCCTTGATGAAGGTCACGTGCACTGTACACATAAATGTGTTTATGGGACTACAAAACTATGGGACTGAGATCGACATGAAAGATTTGTCCAAACACTTAATTGTCATATTTCGAATATGAGGGCATTTTGGAGACCCATCGTTTGAGGGGACATTTCTTCCTATGATGTTCTTCCACACTAACATAAAAAGAATGAAATTGTTTACAAATTATTTTCACCTTCCCCAGAACTCGTCTTTCTCTTGATAAATCGACCCCCCCCTTCCATGACATTAGTCCCCCCACCAATTATACATAATCCACTTTTTACTGAATCACTGTTCATACTGAAAATGCACAATTCTTTCTTTAACCGCTCCTTGGGTATTATGTGGAATCCTAAATGTTTTTTATCCAGACAATTAAAAGTGCCCTCCTATATAATACCGTAATTTATTAATTATATTGTGAATTGTGCACGTATTTCTTAGTCCACTTACTCCACGCAAAATCTTAAGTTTTCCTAAACGATAAGTAAAACGATTATTAAAACTGATAAACTGTCTATAATTTAACTGATTAGCTTTTACCAATCAATTATTGTATTTAAATATATTATTCATTATCAAGTCGGTTCATTCTATGACCAATTTTACCGAATCCAATTTGCTTAGCATTGAATTTCGCACGTGTTCTTTCAAATAATAGTGCGAGGCATAATGATTGACCGTCTCTTTTTTAATCGACCAATTGTTTGCGTTGTAGATTCTACGGCTCATTTTATTTACGTTAATAATTCATATCAAATAAATTGCCAATTATTGTTTTTAAACTATGAGTACGGCATTACCTTGAATCCAGACGAGACAAATCAACAACTAGTACGAATATCTACCTACCTTATAAAAGGCATAATCAGCTCACATCCATTTACTAATGGATGAACCATTCATTTTATTTTATATAAGGCGGACTTGATGGTTATCACTAATTGCTTATACCCCACTTCGATAGTTTTATGATTGTTTTCTTTGGTGATTACTTGCAAAAGGAAAAAGGGGCAGGAAAAAAGTACCGACATATATGTAGCCATTACGGGCGTCGGCCGCCAGATCGTTTTGAATTTGCCGAAAAGTTAGCAGAAAAAAAGGAAAAGAAAAAGGAAAGGCCCTTAGATATTTAAAGAGTGCATGTTCGTTGGGTTAATTTTACGCAACGTTTTTCAAATTTATTATCATTATATTGATTCATCTATTTATTTACTGATTTATTTTGTTAATTGGTTACTGATTTTTATTTCTGTCAGTATTACATGTTTTCATTATTATTATTACATCATCATTATTATTTTTATTATAGTTATTATTATTTTCGTCATTTTTATTTTTATTTTATTTTTATTGATATCATTATCATTGTTATTATTACTATTATTATTGATAATATCATTATAATAATGATTGTTATTGATATTTGTATTATCATTATTGTTATTATTATTATTATCATCATGACATCATCATCATTATTATCATTATTGTTATCATCATCATCATTACTTTTATTGTAGAGGTGCCAGAGGTCTAGTGGATACGTCGCTGGACTGTGAATAACATGACAGGTTCGCACTTCGAGTCTATATAACCACGGCACTAATGTCCTTTGACAAGACATTAATCTACACATCTACACTTTCCATTCAGGTGAAGTATAGTAAAGCGGTACCCGGTAGAAAGAAATTCCTTGAATGCTTGAGTGCCTTATCAATTAATACTGATGAGGCTACCCTGGGTATTATTATTATCATCATCATCATCATCGTAGTCGTCGTCGTCGTCCTCATCATCATCATCATCGTCGTTATTATTATTATTATTATTATTATTATTATTATTATTATCGTTGTTGTGTTTGGTTTTGTTATTATTATTATCATCATTATTATTACAGTCAAACCTGTCTATTAAGGCCACCTAAGGGAAACAGAAAAATTGGCCACTGTAGACAGGTGGCCTTTACTAGACAGGTTCTACAACACACATCTCCTTCTCATGTGAGACAAAATACATTGCCACTATAGACAGGTGAGAGAGAGAGGTGGCCACTAAGACAGCTTTGACTGTATTTTATTCTAACACAAACTGTATTACGGATGGCCACAAAATAAATTATGATCTAAACAAAAAGTATAGGGTATAGAGGATCTATTGATACGTTTCCAAGGGAACAATACATTGTATGTATGCTTCGTCTTGAAATAACCTCTATCAGATTATTTAGGTCAGGGATCGGATGATAATTAAATGGAGGCCTTGCATTGGAAAGCACTTCTTATGAGTGAAAAGAGATAAGTGGATGAAAGATGATAAGTAATGGACAGAGAGAGAGAGAGAGAGAGGGGGGGGGGTAGATAAGCTATACGTGATATATATAAGTGAAACCTGTCTATAAAGACCACCCAAGGGAGACAAGAAAAGTAGTCTTTATGGGCAGGTGGTCTTTATTTACAGGTTCCTTTAGTACATGTTTCAAGGAGAAACCATTTTCAAGGGAAACAAAAAAAGATGATCTTTGTAGACAGGTGGTTGCTAAAGCAGGTTTGACTGTATATATATATATATATAACTCAACAGTAGGCCTATTATTCTCAAATAAAACAACAACAACAACAGCACCAACAACTCATCAAAGGAGGAAAATAAATTAAACATGCACTATAAGTTATATATTACATGAATGTTGTGCTTTGTTTTATTGTTTTGTCACTCAACATGATATACAAAGTTACAAACACATGTACGGCTCAGTATACTGGCAGTAGTTTAGACAAATGTTTCAGTCTACTATTGAATTTAATTAATATGAATTTAATTAATATGAAGGAAAAAATGCAGAAAATCAAAGAAATTGATCAGTGAACTTTGAGAAAATCAAGTGATGATTGAAAAATCTCTTCAATAAATGTCTGTAGTCCCTGCTATTCTATGAGAAAATGTATAATAAGAGCATTTATGAAGTTTTGAATATCTCTACACAAAGTTAACTGGCTACTTGATGATTTCCTTTGCTATCTAGTTTCTATTTATTTACCAATCAATTCAAAAAGACAAAAACCTAATTCTTGGATTTTGATGGAGTATAGAGGAGGAGCTGTAAATTATGTTTCCATTCATTGGTTTACTTTATTTTTGACAAACGTTTGAAACATTTTCTTTAAAGACAATAAAACTTCAAGAAATTTCTATGTAAAATCAGAGTTGCCCATTTCCGTTTGAATTATGGCAATTTTCAGAATTCATAACTTCTTATCTTTTATCACATTTGCCTCTAATTTTCACTGATCTGTTTATTTATCAAAACCAACTTCACATCAGAATGGACTTTTCTCTTTAATCCAATGAATTCTGTAATGACTTTCAAAATACCAATTCAAACAATGCATGTAGGCACTTCAATCAAACAATCATAACATCACACAATTTAATTATAAAATGAGTCCTGTCCATGGTTTTCAATTTTCAATCAAAACCTAAGACAGCAAAATATATTTATGAAAAAGAAACAAGGCAGTTACAGAAATATTCTTCACTTTTACTATATCATATTGCAGTCAAAAAAATAATTCAGAGTATTTTTGGAATACATTGCATGAACTAATTAGAATTTCATTGTAACATAACATCAATATCACAGTCTCAAATGCTACAAATGCATCTACTTTGTTGAACCCTACATTTTTTTGTAAAGTAAAAATGAGCTAAATTTAGAAAATTGATTAGGGACATGGCAGTTGATTGAAAATAATTAATTAATTCTTTTTCAAGGGTAAAACAATATCACGTATTGAGGCACTTGTTACAAAGACAAGTATATAAAATGTAAAATTCAAATACTGCCTATAATACACCCACTGGTCTTTTAATGTACTAACACATTGGTATTTTTTGTTGTATTATACACTGTTGGGAGATAAGAAGGTAGGTCGGTCTATGGCCCTGGTCCGAACAGTAGTCCCAACCATGACCCTTTAGAACTCTGTATTTGGCATGAAAGATAATGTTGAGTTCTGATTATGTGAGTAACTGAGTTCATTGTTAAAGAGAAGGTTGAGTTCTGGGAAGAGGTGAAGAATAATTTGTGAGCGTTATCATTGTTATTATGCAAGTGTGGAAGAACATCAGATAACAAATGTTTGAGCATGGATCTTCTAAATATGGCATGCATAAACATCGACGGATTTTTATGCCAAATGTTCGTAGCCCCATATACAACTTTCTGTGTACAGTGATTGTAACTTTACCAAGACTTGGCCAAATTTCCTATCATTTTGATGATTCCAGAACCTTGCAGTACACACAATACGTATATGCTAGATGATCAACCTTTTCTGATCGATTCCACACCGTCTCTTTCACAATGCAATTGCATGACCAGAACTCAACCTTATCTTTAAAGAAACTGTTTGGAAACAATTAAAGAAGGCTGATTATATAGCACATAACAATTGGTGTATACCATCTGATTTTGAAATTATCAAAATGATAAACTGGCTCGGTCTTGCTGAAAGTCACATGCACTGCACACAAAAACGTATATATGCATGGGACTATACACCCAGTGTGGCATGAAAGTTTGGTCCAAACATTTGAGCTATATATCTATCTTTTTATGTTTCGAATATGACAGTATTTCAAGAGCAGTCTTTCTAGTGGACATTTCTCCAATGATAACCATCCACACTAACATAAACATTAAAAAAAGCTCACAAATTAATTGTTATCTTTACAAGAACTAAACTTTCTTTTGGGTGTCTGTCATTCATGCAACAAAAGCAAAAGCATTCATTCACACTATGAATCAGCCTCAAGTTCATTCCTACTCATTTTTTTTGGAAGAAACAATTATTTCCTGACCTCTTCTGCAGGTCCATTTTAATATATCTTACATATATACATTATTGAAAATTATAAAACCATGATACATGTAAGTCTAAGTTTGCCAACATCCCATAGAAACATGTGTTATGATATTAACTTGTGTTTCAATGGGATATCAGCAAACTTGTACTTTTGTAATCAGTGTATACAGTAGTTAAAATGGACTTTGTGAGAGATAATTATCTGAGCTTTTCAAAGACTACAAAATCCACCTGGTATGCAATTTATGAATATTAAAAAGATTTGAATTGAATACTTGATCATGAATTATAGAAAATTATAAAAATACATATTCAAAATCAAGATGAATACAAAAAAATACATACATGGCATATTTTTTACTCTGAATGATTTGATATATATTTGGAAGTAAATATATAAGCCTATATTCTGGCAATAAAGTGACTCTCAAATATACAACTTAATATAAATAAGATCATATATGAAGTGACATTCTATTATTTATAGAGTAATGATTGCTGAGCTACAAAAAGGACACATTAATTCATCAATCAGCCTATTAAATGAATCAGTCATGTCTATATTGTCTGCTATTAAACAGCCAGAAGGGTGTGAACTCATATACTGTAACAGAATTAATGCCCTTCTGTCTCTCAACAGAAGATATTATGGAGAGCTAGTTATCTCAATCACAGACTCCAGAGAAGAAGCATCCTCAATAACATTCTCATACCTGGACCCTCGACGACTTCCTACGTTGTCAAGTTTATCTATTGCAACACTACTTGGTTGAGTGCTTGTGTCAGTTCTGCTATGGTTAGGAGCATTTTCAGTACCAGCTCCGTATTTCTCCAGCCGCTTCAAATTGGCAACACCATTGTTAAACCCCCTTGTTTTTGAGGAGCATCCAGGGGAAAGGCTGTGTTTAATTGGGGTCATGGAAATGACCTCAATGTCAGTGACCGATGACCCTTCTGATCGAACAGAACGCTGAGAGCAGATGTGGGTGGCGTCAGAGTCTGAATCGACTACATCATCTTCGTCACTGATGAGAATGGGAGAGGAGGGGTTATTATCATGATGACCACGCCCAGTAGCCTCATTTGCAACATCTCCTCTTACCTCTAGTCTGTCATCATCCTCTTTTTCCTGGGTTGGAGGAGTCTTGGTTGGAGTCTGAGTCAGAGAGGAAAATGGGCGGGAAAGGGACAATTGTTATTCTCAATAAATATACAGTATTATAAATGATCTACAACAAAAAAAGGGAAATTGAAGGAGATAAGCAACAAAAGGATGAAGGGGGTAAGAAGAGTGTGAACAACCAAAGTAAATAAGGAACAGTAGAAAGAAGAGGATAGAAACAGAGATCAACAAAGGAAAAATCAAGACTTGAAAATGGAATAAAGACAATGATGTATTAAACAAAAAAAAAGAAGGGAATAAAGAAGACAGTGAAAGGATGAAGAAGAAAAAGGAGGGTAAAGTACAAAAGATATTAAGGGGAAAGAAAATATATGTGAAGGATCAAAGATATGGCATAAGTACTAGGAAAAGAAAAGAGAGAGAGAGAGAGAGAGAGAGAGAGAGAGAAGACAAAGAAGAAAGACAAAGAAAGAAAATATGAAAATGGAATGAAGTTAGATAATGAGAAAGTGAAACACAACAAGAAAGATAAAGGGAAGGAAATATGAAAATGAGAGGAATAGGGAAGAGCAGGAGAGAGTGAGGCAGTTGAAAGTTGGATAAGGAAATTAAAAAAAGAGAAGAAAAAAAGATAATTATACTGGCCTGTAAGGTTTTTACTCAAGACAACTCTATGCTACAATGTTTAAGCTGCTGCACAAAGGGACTATGCCCTCTCTGTTCATTATCAGAACAGGCTCCCATAACATTACTATCAGGCATTACTATACCAGGGATGATCTCTGACTTCACCAGACTACACCATTCACCAGACCACACCATTCACCAGACCACAAACAAACATTTGTTCACATATTCATAAATATTTATTTCATACATCACAATCTATCTCCATGACAATTAAAGCTTGATATCATTTGGCCGATATTATATCTTCTGTCTTGCATAATTTTGTAAGATGACTTGTTTAATTTGCTTATAGTAAGTGAATATCTACAACACAGGTTTCAATCAGTATGCCATGCTGTGAGACTTTGGAGCAAATCTGATGAAATTCATGCATTTCTAGTTTCAATGACTGAGAAAAAATAAACTTTTGTTTTTTACATATGCCAAGAGGAGAATCATAAAGGCTACTAGTGTACATTATTGTTCATTTTAGGTTATAATTATATACATACCCTAAATGAACAAATATATGTATATTTTTAAAAGTGTTGTTCTGAGTCCTTTAAATAAAATGTTAAACTGTCATTTATGAAAGTATTGTGACTTCTGATTTTTTTCCCCACAATATCCTATTTGTAGTGACCCAAATATTTCATTTAGACCTATCTAATAATTTGAAGAAATAACTTTTTAAGTGTTCAAAATGAAGTTTTCTTGGACACAACCACTTAAGAATACCCCCTTCAGTTTTTAATTGAACTTCCCTTTTCACAATTCCATACTATCTTCATTAAATTTCATGAACCAACTTGAATTTTTAGATGGGGCAAGAACTTTTCATTTTTTTGTTCATATATTAAGGATTTTAGCATGATTTACTTTCATTCTAAAAACCACAGTGATGCAGCATTGGTATAAAACCTCTCTCGGAAAAAAAGGAGGTCAAACAAATCATAGCATTAGCTATTTCCTATAAGCTTCCTGTTATCATTCACAGATCGCTTGTGGGTTTTTTTCTTCTCTCTCTATATATATATATTTATCTCTCTCTCTAACTCTTTCTCCCTTTCTCATTCTCTCTCTCTCCATCTCTCTTTCTCTTTCTCCCCCTTTCTCTTTCTCTCACTTCTCACCTATCTCTCTTTCCTTAATTTTCTTATTCTCCTTCTTATTCTTTCTAATTTCTTCCCTCATAATCTTTGCTCCTCCTGCCCCCACCCCTTGCCTATTAAAGTATCTGCCTATATATCCTCTTGATCATTCACTCATCCATCTATCCACCCATCTATCCACTCATCTATCCATCATTCTATCTATCTAACCACCTCCAGCCAGCTATCCATCCATCCATAACCCTATATATATACAAACTGCATTTTCCCTGATTCGGTTGACTCACCTGCTGCATGGTAGGTAAATACTGCAACCAGTTGTTTGAAGAGAGAGATCCACTCCTCTGGCTGTCCCCTTGATGGGAGTCATCTGAAAACAGGGCCATACTGCCATCATTGATAGAGGATTGGGAAGGATTAATAGACTGAGACTCCTCCTGGTACTCTTCTTCCTCTTCTCTTCCTTCCTTCTCCCCTTCCACTAAACCTTCATCATCATCACTTCCAGATGACTGATCCTCTCTTGTCCTCTCATCATCATACTCAATCTTCAGATGGTTACTTTTGTGACCTGCTTTACATTTCATCTTCTTCACATTCTTTGTTTGTCTATCTTTGAAGGAAAGGATGTCATTGCTATGAATATCTCCCTCCTCACCAGAATGGGATTCATCAGAATCGGAGAGAACTCCATCACTATCAGCAAAGGTGCAGCTGTAGGAACTTTCCTCAGTTCCACTCCCTTGTTCCCATGGCAACGCATCAGATATGTGACCCTCCCCATCTCCTCTGTCCACTACTCCTTTCCTTTCTTCAGAGTCCCTTGATTCTCTCTTTAGTTTTGAATTGCTAACTTCACTGTCTTTGGTATGATTGAGATTTTTCCTTGAAGGTTCACCTTTCTTATCTCGCTTCTCTGGACTGCACTCAAAAAGCAGATGGAAGTCCTCCTCTGTGTGGTGATCTGTTGGATATATACAAGTAAAGACAAAGCTCAACTATACTGATATGTGACATCTGGTTGCTGTGCAGACCATGGGCAAATTATATGCATACATCCCTGACAAAAGCCCTTGACTTGCCTGACATAGCAACAATAATGTTTTACAAGAGTGATTCCATCTTTAGAGACACTATGATACACAACAAAAAATTAAATAGGATGTGGTAATCAAACAGCCATTAATATGAACATGTCTTCATTGTATTCTGATTAGTTCAATTAAACAAATCAATTATCAATTTCCGACATCTGCGTATCTTATACCAGAGGCTTGGTGGTGATATGAAAATGTCATTTGTTTAACTCTGTCACACATAATTTTTGTGTATACAGTAGTCTTTATTTTGTCTTTAAGTTGTATGTTGATGCATATTTGTTCATAAGGGGCACCATCTGGGGCGATAGTGAGAGTTAAAAAAAAAAGGTTTTAGAAATCTGAGCAAAGCAAGGTGCCGAGGGCTTGCGCGAGGCGTTTAAGCAAGTCATGAAAAAATGGCACCTAACCCCCCTAATTTTAAACCGGATTTACATCAATCTCCGGGACTATAATCTTGATTTAAAAAATGAAAAAACAAAAAATCAACAAACAACAACAAAAAAGTCGGAAAAAATCAAGGGAAAAAAAATAATCGGGGAAACCAATTTAAATCGGGAAATTATCAGGCTTGCACCATATAAACTAACTAAATCAACAAGCCCCAGAGATGCTACTTTATCTACAACAATCTCTCTCTTGACCACATTCCATTAAGTTTCTGGTAGGAACAAATTCTGGGAACAACTGCAGACTCGTATTTCCTGGTAAATAATCATAACAATAATAAAAGGGTACTTATAAAGAGCTTCCACAGAAGTCCATAAGCGCTATATCAACAAATACAATGACAAACAATTATATATTAAACAAAAAAATTACAATAAACCTACAAACTACAATACATAATACATATGAAATATACATCAATGTGACCAGAGTAAGTTAATCATCAAAAACAATTTTGAATAAACCTGTTTTAAGACAAGTTTTGAATTGGTTGATAGTTTGACAGTTTTTGACATGTAAAAAAACAATATGTAGCATAAATAAAGCCAGAGTAGGGCATACATATACAGACTTTTCACACAGGGGTAGAATTCATTGTATCTAAAGCTGTTTAGTTTAAAGCTCTTCAACTAAACAGGATCCGGTAACTTTGTCTCATATTCTGAAACAAAATCCTGGATTTAGCTCATGCTGCAATGATAATTATAAACCTTTATGTCAGTCAGGAACCCCAAGACTTTTATAAGCCGATCGTCTGTCTGATTATCAAGATATTTAAGATTGGAAATCGAAACCAAATTTTGCGTTTTCCTAACGGTTTTCATAATACTACAGTCAATTGGGGAAAATGAGTATGGTAAAACCGGTCACTCAAAGATTTTTACTTTTTTGAGGCACTTCTTGATCATTTTGAAGCGCGATTTTTTTTAGGGCTTCAATATTACACCATATCACAGACACTGATAACACGTAGGGCCGTGCATCTCAGATTTAACATTGTTAAACGATGCCTTTAAAGTAAATTTTCCCTGTGTGAACATCGAAATATACGATGTTCGGACAGATTCAAACTCGCGATCTAAATACCGGTCATACGAAGTCTGTATCTAGAGGCAAGACATTTTGTGTGTGAACGGATATACGTCCCTAACTGGGCGGAGCTAAGACCAGGCGCCAATTAGCCGGCGCTAATCTGACTGATAGTAAACACCTGCCGCTTGTAGCAGTGAATCTCATAACGACCGCATCAAAATTTTCTGTGTGTGAATGATTTCATACGTAAAGCTAATTAGTTTAATTTTACCCTGTGTGAAAGCAGGAAGAAATGTATTGATAGGCTACAGAAACTGTGATGCTGTGTGCTCGATGTAATCATAACCCACTGCATTTCACATAATCGAAAGGCTAACAGTAAATATAAAGTAGCAGTTCCCACTATGTACAAAATAGTCTCTTCCCCATAACTTTTGTTATGCAAGTGAGAACAACTTATTGGGGAATGTGTTCTTTCATGTTGAACTCCATTATTTGCATATAGGATGGTGGGGCATATAAGATGGTGGGGCACTAATATAAACTGGAATCAAAATTATCTGAAGCTTGAATAAGAATTTTCAACAATTTGTTTTCAAATCTACAACACTGATATATATAGGTGCAAGTTCAATACACATGACTGACTACACAATGAGTCATTTAGGCCCGTCTAATATTGAATTTTCCCTTTTTACTATAAGAAATACATGTTTAAACAGTAAAGTTCAAACCAGACAAGGAAATGAGTCCCTGCCTTTAAAAAAAGTTGTGGTATTTTTTGTGGTATTTTTTTTGTGGCTATTGTCCAGACTACAAACAAGGCAGTCCTACAAGGCATGCTTGTATCATTTCCCCCTTTTTATTGCAATTCATTCAAACAATGTGTTCAATCAATATAAAAGAATATGTGGTTCAACATCTGCTCTGCCCACAATTTCTCTAGGCTTTATTTTGTCAAAGATATAACATTAGATTTGCAGAACTTTGACAGGTCATTTTTGGTTAGGTAATTAGGGTTATGTGGTGTTGGTCGAAGGCTGAATTTAGGAATTTGGTTGACTATTAATTGTTGCAGGAGCATGTGTTGTAAAATAAAAGTTACCTTTAATCAATTGATTGCTATGTTTACCCATAACGAACACTGAATGTGTTTATCTGATGAAATGGTATGAATTCACAAAAATATGCCTTACTGATTTTGGTTGGTTAAAAAACTTAATTGTGGATTAAATGTAGCAGGAACATGCGTCTTGATCTAATTACGACTCTGCTAATTAACCCACATCATGACCTCTTTCATGTGCATTTCTCATGAAAAGGGAATGAATTCACAAGCACCTAGCTACCGGTATACAGACAATAAATTCTCATCAATATGCTACCTGTGAACCCACTACCTCTTTATCAAAACAAAACAAAAACAGAGTGAATTTGCAAAAAACGTACAGACACTTGATTAAAACAATAACCTTTGCTTGTAGCCTTGTACTAATCATTGACTCTACTAAGAAGTCTTCAAATCCATATCCTGTGATTTCAATAGTCATTCCTGTACGTCAGTCTAGTTTCTACCAAGTATACGTCTTTGCATTGAGACCTTACAGAATTACAGGGAAAAGTTTTTCCAGCCTAGAACAAGATTTGAATGATTCTCTGGAAACTTTGATAGAAAATTCCACCCTGATATCAAGAAGATAAAATATTAAGTGAAAATAGTATTACAAAAATAATTGACAAAATGAATAAGAGAAACAAATCATTAAAATAAATGTTATCTATAGGTTTCTATGGTGAGTGAGTATTAACAAATTGAGGGAATAATCTCCTAACAGATATATTCCTTTTCAAGAAAGAATACTGTACAGTAGTTCAGAAAATCTTTTCAGAATTACTCCACAGATGAATACCAATAGTTCTTTTCAGAACTACATTTTTCATTTTTCACTCTTCAACTTTTATCTGTTCACAACCTTCTCATCTCAATTATTCTTTCTTTCCTTTCCTTTCCTCAATATATTTCATCTCATTTTTGGTGTACACAACACCTAAAAAGAAAATCTTGTGTAAGTGTTTAATAAAACTTTATTCCATTATAATCTCTCGCTTTCTTTCCCTTATACTTCCTCCTTAATCCCTCTAAACGTCCCAGAAGCGGGTTCTTTAGATGAAATAATACATCAACAGGCTTTTCAGTAAGACTACTACATGGTGCTATTGAAAGCCTCATTTTTTTTTTAAATCACTAAAAGTTCGATACTTTGACAGGGGTGCCCTGATGGTTGAAAAAAATCCTTAGTTTTTGCAGTTGTAGTATTTTTTCTTGCCTGTTTACTCCTTTCCTTTCTTACTACCCCCTTTCTCTCTCTCTCTCTCTCTCTTTCTTCATCTTTTTTTCTAATAGAAAGACAACTTTTTCTTTCTTTTTTAAATTATACAACCTCCTCTGTTTCATTAAATGAAATACTAAAAATCATCAAATATGAACCAAAAGTCATCTGTTTAGTATATCTCTTTGCATAATTGTTGAATCTGGAATCAGATATGATTCATTGGAGTCGGGCGAACTCGGCCTCGCTGTAAAACGGTCATAGTTTTGCAGGTTTAGGGTTAGGTTTAGGTTTAGGGTTAGGGTTAGGGGACCGTTTTTACAGCAAGGCCGAGTTAGCCCGGATTCCATTCATTGGGGGCTTAATCCAGAAATGCATTCACCTGGTTTTGTTGCAAGATAAAATAAGAGAAGAATAATCATTTTCTGTCCAAAATGGAACAAAAGAATATTTTCAAGTATTTAGTCAGATTTGAATGCATCAGGAGCCAGAAAAAATTTGCCAACAAGAAAGTCACAAGAGGTCCTTCTTTATAATTATTTTTTAATTTTCTGTATTTACAGCGCATGATTTACCACTGATTAGTTCATGGCTTAGAATGATCTTATTTTCCAGAGGGCAGGGCCTATTTTTTGTTTACGACATACAAGTGCGCATGGATACTGTATTTATTTGGTACAGATCTGTGAAAAACTAGGTTACCCACAAAACATTACTGTCACAACAGGTACAGGATGCAATACTTTCGCACGATTCTCAACATTTTATCAAATTTATTCTTTTTTTTTAGAGGAAGCAAAGGCCATTCGCTTAAAATAGAAAAACAAAAAAAAGCAAAAGTGCATTAACAGGTTAACATGTACTTTATTATCAAATCCATTTTTCCCAAATGCATTTTTTACTCTTATCCATTTAACAGCATAATTTTTTCTCAGGTGATTTATGTTTTCAAACATATACAAATTTATCAAGGGTGGTTACTCCCCTTTAAAGGCATCGTTTAACAATGTAAAATCTGAGATGCATGGCTCTACGTGTTATCAGCGTCTGTGATATGGTGTAATATTGAAGCCCTAAAACAAAAATTGCGCTTCAAAATGATCGAGAAGTGCTTCAAAAAAGTAAAAAATCTTTGAGTGACCGGTTTTACCATACTCGTTTTCCCCAATAGACTGTAGTGTTATGAAAACCGTTAGGAAAACGCAAAATTTTGGTTCGATTTCCAATCATAAATATCTTGATAATCAGACAGGCGATCGGCTTGTAAAAGTCATGGGGTTCCTGACTGACCTAAAGGTTAATAATTATCATTGCAGCATGAGCTAAATCCAGGAATTTTTTTCAGAATCTGAGACAAAGTTACCGGATCCCTTTAAAACAAAGATATAACCTATGCTTCTTTGTTCTTCCTTGTATTTCACTTTTGTTCACATTAAGGGCATATGGCAATTGACTATCACAGCAATGAGGAAATATTTATTTGGTTATAGGTCCATGCTGATAAAACCATATACACTCAAGTGTACAAATATACAGTAACCTGATGGTTGGATGTTCATATTCACTATCATTTAACTTACACACATGCATCATAATTGCATAGAGACCAAACTGCTTGTAGCCAAATGTTTAGAATGAATTGCATCATTTGCATGATGGAACAAAATAGGACGTTTAATGGAGGCCCTATGTAGAGGAGAGTCACCACCTTTGCAGGTTAAGAACCCACTACACTATTCGTATAAGAGTAGGGGGAAACCCCGATGTAGTGGTCCACCTGCACACCCCAAATCAGTTATACCGGGAGGAGAGACTAGAGGGTTACAGTGATTCACTTCGCTGCCTTCCGGGTACAGATGACGCCAAATACTTAGTAATAATAATAATAATAATATTAATAAATATTCTCCCCCTTCAAAAAGTTGTAATTTGTGAACAATAAACTAAGGGTAATTCCTATAACTGATCTTATCAAAAGTAATATGTTTTCAAGTTTAAGTCTAATAAGCCAGTTTGTAAATAGCTTCGGAACGCATGACCCCAAAATATCCACAGATCTTTTACACGATGGATAATTGGATACATCCCACTTGTGCATTTTAGAATAATCACTGCCGAAGTGATGGAGGTGCTTCATGAATAACTTTTGTTTGTCTCTTGAGAAGAATACTTCCACCTGTGTATCAGATAAATGTACTGTCGGTGCATAAATGATTACTGATTACATAATTTTCATGAGCACGATACCAGTATTCGTCTCAATGGTTTTACAATTTGGGAACGAATGACCTTTATCTGCCCATGCGCAGATAGTATTTATGAACTGGCTTATTGTCATCAACAATGGACTCTAATAAGCTGCTAACTTGGAAACTAGGAAGCATACTTTGAGAGAACAATATTGTGGTAAGCCTAACAAACAATAATTATTAGGAACTGAACCATGTAATTGTTTGCCCATATCATTGGTTTGTTCATGGAGCAACCAATTATAGGCAAGGCTATTACATCATCTCTATTCTCTCTTTCTCTTTCTCTTTCACTGTGGTGTGGTGCACTATTCAGTGCATATTAATTGATGTTGAAATTAATAACACTTTTTTAGTATGCGAGGTAGATGAAATGTTTTATTTCTGACACTGTTCACATAGATTCCATAGAGGTGAAGCATAAAGCTTGTGACTGACATCAAATAAAGCATTTCCATTGAAGAAAAGCACATATTATTAGGAGTGGATCTGGTTTCACCATCTCATTACAAAGTGACAGTAGAATTTATTATTCAGCTCCTCGCATGTCTAAATCTTTGGTTTAATAACTGGAAATCTTGAACCACAGTACTTATCCATCTCCAAGCAACATGTATCAGAGGAAAAATTTGTTGTACCGCCTCATTTGGCTTGTCTTTCTGCTACTACCTTTCCTGGAGTTTGGTGATGTTATGGCTCAATCAGACCTGGATGAAGCCAGTGCTTCACCGACCTGCATTTATGATGAAATTCCTCAATCTCTACCAGCAGAATGTACAACACTGACCATTCAAAATGGAACCTTGGGGCGTCTGTCTTCAGTCTCTTTTAGCCACCTAAATAGAAGTACTAACATACTGACACTTACTATCTCTGATAATGGAATTACTGAGATTAGAAGAGATGCCATGCAAAACTTCCCTGCACTAGAACAACTGGATGCATCACAAAATTCAATAGTAAGTCTTGACTCTGCTGTATTTCAGTCTCTGCCTGAACTAACTTACCTCTATCTCCAAGGCAACAAAATGAGCAACATTTCAAAAAGTGCTTTTAAAGGGTTGGCAAACCTGGAAGTTTTACGCCTTGATGAAAATCAGCTAACAAACATTGATTCATCATTCTCCGATCTTACTAACTTACAAACATTAAATCTCACATTCAATGACATCACAGAGATATCTTTCGATACTTTTGATGGAATTTCCAAATTGCATTACCTCTTTCTTGCATACAACCGTCTCAGTGAGATCCCGGAAGCTTTAAGAGATGGCCGCATCCAGAAGTTGTATGTTCTGAATCTCAGAAGCAACCAAATAAACATTCCTTTGACGTCTTCAGACCTCCACCATGACTACCTGGAAGAGTTATACCTGACCAACAATGACATACCTGGCCTCTCTGGTGATGTCTTCAAGTATCTCAGAAGGCTACAGGTGTTGCACCTGGACTACAATCGCCTGACCAACGTCGATGCTTGGCTTGTACAGCATCCACAAGAAATCCAGGAGATCAAACTGAATAACAACCAATGGGATTGTAATTGCGACAACACAGAGTTATGGGAGCTCCTTGGCAACCAGCAAAACCTTACAATTGTTGAACGAGAATCCACATTTTGTGTCACACCTACCTCCAGAATACGAGAGGTAATTTTTGATTTTGTGTCATCTTGTGAAAGTGGACCTCCTATATCAACCGCCGTACTAAAAGGAATAATCGCAGCCTCTGCAATCATTTTTACAGGTGGTCTGATAACTGCCTGTATCTGTTGCTGTCAGAACAATTGTCAATGCTTACCCAAGAAGTTGACTATAAATCATGCATCGTCACCTCAACCCGATAGGGAAAGCCCTGAGACTCTGTTCTACCGCTCTCGTTGTCCTACTCCAAAATACGTTGCTGAGCATCACACCTATGACCAGCCACTGCAGCAAGAGGACACGGATAAGTACTTGGTCCCAATGGCCATGGTAAAGACAAAATGATACAGATAACTACTTGGTCCCTATAGAAATGGTAAAGACAAAACGGTACAGATAACTACTTGGTCCCAATCGGCATGGTAAAGACAAAATGATACAGATGACTACTTGGTCCCAATCGCCATGGTAAAGACAAAATGATACAGATAACTACTTGGTCCCAATGGCCATGGTAAAGACAAAACGATACAGATGACTACTTGGTCCCAATCGCCATGGTAAAGACAAAATGATACAGATAACTACTTGGTCCCAATGGCCATGGTAAAGACAAAACGAAACAGATGACTACTTGGTCCCAATCGCCATGGTAAAGACAAAATGATATCAAATGACAGTAACAATGGAATTGTTATCTAATGCTTTATCGCTTTATCTCACCATGTCTCTTGCCTCACTAAAAATACAATTGATATCATATCCTATAAAGAGTTGAGCTGTCACTGAAGATTCTATCAACATTTGTGTCAACAGAAAGAAATGAGAGCTATGTCAACAATTTTTAAACCAGGGGAGCGTTTCATGAAGCAATTAGGCGGTGGTTTTCACTGGTCAAATTTAGTCAGCGCTGACAGTTGTCGGCAGACAAATGTTGATGAAACGTCCCCCAGGTCTTGTAGGGAGATTCAATCACCAACCTGGGATGTCAGAGAGTAACACATCACACAAATATGTAGGAACAAATAACAATTGAATTGATAAATTAATCTTCTGAAAACCTATAAATTTACTTTGGATACCTCATTTCAATTTGGGATAAAGTTGTATCAACAAGTGTAATGTGATGTTTGCTGTGCACTGGAATATTTTCATGTGAAGCATAAATACTCTCTCCCCAACTCCTCTTAACAAAAACTTATTGTCACACAGCCTTGTCTGGTTTAATATTATAATTCACAATGAATAGAAGTAATAGAGTTTTGCTTTTAAAGATCAATTGTGTGAAATTAGATATTCATTTCTTGTCGCTACATGCTATATTCTTTTTGTAATACCTGGTACTCAATTTCTTTCATTTCTATAGAGCGTAATCACTGATAATTGATTATACAACCTAATATTTTGGTTGCAAATGATGGTTTAACTATCAGTACATGAATAAAGTGATTAAAGTATTTATTTAATTTCTAACTTTTCATTGACAGTACTACTTGTAAAGAATAATTCAAACTTCAAAGTTATGTAATTTCTCATAATGTAAGTACATTTTTACTCTTCTAATTGTTATTCTAGGTAACTATTATAAATTATGTGTACATGTACTCCTCCCCAATATGGTTTTTGAAGAAAATATTAGACAACAATTGACAGACCTAGCAACTATATACATTATGGTAAGATATTCAAACAGTAATAAAGCAAACAAACTCTTTTATTTTAATCTCTAACAAGTATTTTATATATATCCTCAACCACTGAGTTGATAGTAAGAATATATTATCAGAGGTAAACTGCAAGCATGGGTCAGAAAATACTTACAAATAAAATCATTTAGTTTTAATATACAGAGGTTGACCTACATCAATATAAAACCCTGCACATGAAATGTTGTGTACTTTTAATCACTGAAGATTAATCATTGAACCCTCCGGTTTACTCTGTAAATGAATCACATTAATTATCAAGTCTTCTGCAATTTTCTCTTGCTTGTTTGTTTGTTTTGTTTGCAGAGGATAAAACAATATGACATTCCCAAATCAATATGATAAACATGTAATGCTATTACATAAAAACAACCCCCAAATTATTTTTGGTTATTCATTGTTGTTGTTGTAAAATTATATTAAAAAGTAGCAATAAAACTAATAATTGAAAGATGAATAATGTAAGCACACATGAATTTATTTAAACCGCATGTTTCTTAATTTCAAACAAAAGATAACTAATGAAGAGTATCAAGGAGAGGAGATGTAGAAATAAAGAAGAAAAGCTTGTGTGCATTAGAATGGGAAAGATTGTGGTATAAGAAAAGGAAAATGAAATGTGTCATATTGAAGAGAAAGAAGGTTGTAAGAAGTGCAAAGGAAAAAATATGTAATATATACATATATATATATATATATATATGTAATATAAATATTTAATTTTGGACAGGAGAGAGAATGAAATTGATACTTGATTTTATACAGACAGAATATATAGAACAAATAGTCAGAGAGTCAGAGGGAAATTAAAAAGAAATAAGGAGAGATGGTACGAGTTAAAGAAAGAAAGAGACACAAGGAAAATGAATAAAAATGAGCTTATGAATAGCAGGAGAAAGAGGAAGCAGGAGAGAATGGAAAAGAAAATGAAAACAGATAGCAGCCTTTTCACACACAGCTAAAATTCATCGTATCTAGAGCTAATTAGTTTAAAGCTGTTTAAGTCAACAGCTTTAAACAGCTTTAAAGAAAATTTCCCGTGTGAAAAGCGTTTATACGATGTTCGGATAGATACGAAGTCGCGATTCATACGCCCTTCAAAGCAGGCTGCAGATACGAAGTGCGTATCTAGAGAGCTTGACATTTTGTGTGTGAAAGGATATACGTGTTTAAAAGCTCAGTAGGGCCATTGCGCATTTACGAGCAGTGACAGAGCAGTGAATCTTGAACGACCGCACCGAAATTTTCTGTGTGTGAAAGATGTTGTATCTAAAGCTGATTAGTTTAAAGCTCTTTAAACTAATCAGCTTTAAAGAATTTTACCTGTGTGTGAAAAGGCTGATAGACACATACATGTAGAGAGACAGAGAGGGATTATGAATATACATTGTATATATAGAGAGAGAGGGAGGGAGGGAGTGAGAGTGAAAGAGAGAGAGAGAGAGAGGTTGAGAGTCAGAAGGAAATTAAATAGAAACAAGTCAACGCAAAGCATAGCATCCCCTCGCTGGATACAAATGGCTTGTATGTAGCCATTTTTGCGTATTTAATGAGCTGTGACCTTTGACCTTTGGCACAACACAGCCATATCTGAATGGACTGAAATCTCTGCCGATGTTCCCCAAGGCACAAAACTCGGCCCAATTGTGTTTTTTTAGCCATCATCAATGATGCTTCCTTAGACATTGTCGATCCCATCAGGAGGTAGAAATATGTGGATGACCTCACTCTCCTGGAGTGTCGTGATCAAAGGGAGGATTCCAGCATCCAAGCCAAGGAGCATGTCCGAAAACTTGAGAACATCCAGAAAAGGGCACTGAAAATCATCCTTGGACGTGAATGCACACGTTATGATGACGCTCTCATCACCTTGCTGAATATATGTACCCTTGTTGATCGACGAAATCAGATCTGTCTTCAATTTGCTAAGGAACTGAATAAACCAACAGGACCCTGCCATCACCTGATGCCTCATGCAGGCACCGGAAACTGCCTTTGAAATGAGACTAAGAAAGAGACTGAAAGTCCCGCAAATGAAATTTAGAACAAACAGACTCAGGGACAGCCCTTTCCCATACTCAGTAAACATGTTAAATGAACTCTAAGTAAACGTAAACAAAATGTTGAAACTTTTTTCTTCTTCTTTTTTTCATGTAACTGAGATGTAACTGTCAAAGCTTCCTTTAGTATGTTTTTATTAATTTTGTTTAAAGTATGTTTTGCGGTCGACATTCAGCCAGATGGTGCGTTTGTGCATGTATGGGTGTGCACATGGGGGGTGTGGGATTAGTAATAGATACACTCTGTTATTTTCTCTGTGGAGGAAGGTTAATCACTATTCAGGCAATATGTTGTTTTTGCTTCTTTTTCTTTTCTTTTCTTTATTTTTCTTTCCCTTTCCTCGTTCTTCTATTTTTATTCTTGTTCTTCTTCTCCTTCTTTTTCTCCTGTTCCTTTTTTTTCCTCCTTCTTCATCTTCTCATTCCTTCACATTTTTGTTCTACTTTTCTTTCTTTTCCATATGATTTACCAACATTCAAAATTTCAACTTTAAACTTATATATACTACTACTCCACAGTATTATGAGAATAACAAAAATATCAATTTTTGATGCAGTTTGAATTTGTAATATGCCATATGTTTTTGAACTTGTATTTCCAAACGTATTCTAAATGTTTGTACAAATGTATTTATGTAATTTTAAAAGGAATATTTGTAAACTCATCGCAATTCGGCTATGCCGCAATGATGTTTTTAAATAATAAACCAGTTACCTATCTATCTATACATACATACTCAACAACATTACCTACATTATCGAACGGAAACCACATTTTCGGATACATAAGTAGCTATTTTTGCATATTTAAAGAGCTATGACCTTTGACTTTTGACCTACATACTCCGAAATTGAACTTAGGCTGTATTTTGATACCATGTACCTTCATATCGGATACATAATTAGCTATTTTTGCATATTTAAAGAGCTATGACCTTTGACTTTTGACCTACATACTCTGAAATTGAACTTAGGCTGTATTTTGATACCATGTACCTTCATATCAAATTTCATTAAAATCCATCAAACATTACTAAAGTTTCGAACAGAAACCAAATTTTCGAATATTTAATGAGCTATGACCTTTGACCTACATACTCAAAAATTGAACTTAGGCTGTGTTTTTGATACCATGTACCTTCATATCAGATTTTTGGCATATATAATAAGGTATTATCGCATATTTAATGAGCTATGGCCTTTGACCTTTGACCTACATACTCGAAATTGAACTTAGGCTGTATTTGATACCATGTACCTTCATATCGAATTTCATTAAAATCTGTCAAACATTACTACATAGTAACGGCAGCGTTACTATGTCCCCTCCGACTTCGTCGGCGAGGGGATAATAAGGAGAGATGGCGAGAGTTAAAGAAAGATAGAGACACTAGAAAAAGTGAGTGAAAATGAGCATATGAATAGCAGGAGAAAGAGATAGAAACATAGAAAGAGGAAGCAGGAGAGAAAGGAAAAGAAGATGAAAACAGATAGACGAACGTGTAGAGAGACAGAAAGGGATTATAAATATACATTGTATATACATATATAGAGAGAGAGAGAGATAAAATATATTGATAAAAATCTCTTTAGGATCAATAATCATGCATATGGCACATGTCATGACAATTTCGTGGTGATTAACCATGTCATTCATGAGATATAAACCTAAAAATCTGTACAGAAAGAAAGGGGAAAAAAGATAGATTCTGACTAAATCAATAGGTGCTCTGTTACGCTACGCAGCAGATCACCTAATAACCCATAAACTTGGAAGACAGGAAGAAACCCTTCCTGATCCTATTTATACTTTCTGTTAACTTTGTTTGGGCAAGCTTATCTAATGTCCTGGAGAATAGATCACGTTTTGACATAACATCCTCTCTTCCTCTCTCTTTCTTGCTCTCTCGTGGTTGCTTAATTCTTTTTGCGCATGACACTTTTTTGTATAAAAGGAAAGACAAATACCTCAATCCTGTCATTATCTATCACCATCACCATCAAATATGTTGTTCTGCTAAGCCAGATTGTGAGAGCAGTAATAGTTTTGGCTTCATCTAGCATCAATATTCCCTGCCTTTTGTAAACCACATGTATAATCAATCTCCATTCCCTGAGGAAAACTTTTCTGCTCACTATTACTTTCAGCTCAACAACATGTACCTGATAAATTCTGCACTGCTTGACTTTGTGCAGATTACTTTCCTGGCAATAGCTTTGGTGGAGTTAAGTGATGCGGTGGCAATTTCAACTAGTGCTACTCCAATCTGTATCTATGATGGAATTCCTCAATCACTACCAGCAGAATGTACAACACTGACCATTCAAAATGGAACCTTGGGGCGTCTGTCTTCAGTCTCTTTTAGCCACCTAAATAGAAGTACTAACATACGGACACTGACTATCTCTGATAATGGCATCACTGAGATTAGAAGAGATGCCATGCAAAACTTCCCTGCACTGGAACAACTGGATGCATCACAAAATTCAATAGTAAGTCTTGACTCTGCTGTATTTCAGTCTCTGCCTGAACTAACTAACCTTTATCTTCAAGGCAACAAAATAAGCAGCATTTCAAACACTGCTTTTGAAGGGTTAGGAAACCTGAAAGTTCTACGCCTTGATGAAAATCAGCTAAGAAGAATTGATTCATATTTGTCAGATATTCCTAACTTGGAAACACTAAACCTCACTTTCAACAGCATCACAGAGATATCTTCTGATGCCTTTGATGGAATCACCAAACTGCAATACCTTCTTTTAGGATACAATCGGCTTACTGACATGCCAGAACCTTTCAAAGATGGCAGACTGAAGAAGCTGCACATTCTCAACATCAGAAGTAACCGAATAAACATACCTTTGAACTCTTCACACCTGCACTATGATTACTTAGAAGAACTGTACCTGACCAACAATGACATACCTGGCCTCTCTGGTGATGTCTTCAAGTATCTCAGAAGGCTACAGGTGTTGCACCTGGACTACAATCGCCTGACCAACGTCGATGCTTGGCTTGTACAGCATCCACAAGAACTCCAGGAGATCAAACTGAATAACAACCAATGGGATTGTAATTGCGACGACACAGAGGTATGGAAGCTCCTTGGCAACCAGCAAAACCTTACAATTGTTGAACGAGAATCCACTTTTTGTGTCACACCTACCTCCAGAATACAAGAAGTAACTTTTGATTTTGTGTCATCTTGTGATAGTGGACCTGGTTTATCGACCCCCGTTCTAACAGGAATAATTGTAGCCTCTGCAATTATTGTCACTTGCATTTTGATGACTGTCTGTATCTACTGCATTCGAAGGAACTGTAAACGCTCACGCCAGATGACAGTGAATCCAATCAACTCTCGTCAACCCGGTATGACAGCAACAGACAGCCAGGTTGAACTACCCAATCATGAGTACCTCAGTCATGCGGCCAGTCCAACAGATGTATCCAAAGCTGGAGATACCTCGACCCTTCGCTCTCACATCTACGACCTGCCAGATCTCAGGGAGAAGCTAGGCCGCGATCCATCTTACATTAACAACAAGGTTTTAAGACTGAATCTTCAGAGAAATGGGATTGACCTGAAGACAAGTAGCAAGGATAAAGACTTACCGGTAGATTCAGATAGAGATTACTACTTGGTCCCTATTGAAATGGCAAAGACAAATAGATCACGATATGACAGTGATGATGGAATTGTTGTCTAGTGCTTTTGCGATGTCTCTACCCTCATTGTAAATTGTATATTTGTCACCTGTAAAAATGCCCTTCTATATTTGCTTTTGTTCATATACCTATTTATTCTAGTGCATATTGCCATTGTATCACTCTGCTATACATGTTATTTTATTCAATTTTGTAATTCTTAGTTTTGAATTGGTGATCATCTTAAAGTAATTTTGCTTTAAAAAAAATGGGTAAATGCTTAACAGTTTCCTTTTAAAGGTGTTTAAACTAGAATAATATTGAGGTACCATACTATTTTTTTCATAATGTAAGTACTTTTTTACTCTACAATTTGTTATTCTAGGTAACTATATTAAATTACATGTAGATGTACTTCACCCGAATATGGTTTTTGAAGAAAACATATACATTTATGGTAAGATATCCAAACAGTAATAAAGCAAACAAACTCTTTTATTTTAATCTCTAACAAGTGTTTTATCTATCCTCAACCACTGAGTTGATAGTAAGAATATATTATCAGAGGTAAACTGCAAGCATGGGTCAGAAAATACTTACAAATAAAATCATTTAGTTTTAATATACAGAGGTTGACCTACATCAATATAAAACCCTGCACATGAAATGTTATGTACTTTTAATCATTGAAGATTAATCATTGAACCCTCTTGTTTACTCTGTAAATGAATCACATTAATTATCAAGTCTTCTGCAATTTTCTCTTGCTTGTTTGTTTGTTTTGTTTGCAGAGGATAAAACAATATGACATCCCTAAATCAATATGATAAACATGTAGTACTAATGCATAAAAACAACCCCTAATTTTTGTTTGGTAATTCATTGTTGTTGTTGTATAATTATATTAAAAAGTAGCAATAAAAGTAATAATTGAAAGATGAATAATGTAAGCACACATGAATTTATTTAAACCACATGTTTCTTAACTTCAAACAAAAGATAACTTATGAAGAGTAACAAGGAGAGGAGATGTAGAAATAAAGAAGAAAAGCTTGTATGCATTATAATGGGAAAGATTGTGGTATAGGAAGAGGAAAATGAAATGTGTCATATTGAAGAGAGAGAGATTGAAAGAAGTGCAAAGAAAAAAATATGTAATATAGGGAGTGAAATAATAAACTTTGGACAGGAGAGAGAATGAAAGTGATGCTTGATTACAGACAGAGTATATAGAACAAATAGAATGGAATTCATAGAAACATAGACAGGAAATAAAGCATGAGTGAAGGAAAGACACAAAGGACAGAGAGAGAGAGTCACACAGAGAGTCACAGAGAGTCAGAGGGAAATTAAATAGAAATAAGGAGAGATGGTGAGAGTTAAAGAAAGACAGAGACACTAGAAAAAGTGAGTGAAAATGAGCATATGAATAGCAGGAGAAAGAGATAGAAACATAAAAAGAGGAGGCTGGAGAGAAAGGAAAAGAAGATGAAAACAGATAGGAGACATACGCGTAGAGAGACAGAAAGGGATTATAAATAGATATATCAGGGGTGATAGTGAGAGCTAAAAGAAAAATAGGTTTTAGAAATCCGAGAGTTTGCTCGAGGCGTTCAAGGCAAGCCATGCAAAAACAGCACCTCACCCCCCTAATCTTAAATCAGATTTACATCGACCTTAGGGAATATCCAATTTTGGTCGGGAAAAAAATCAAAAACAATTATTTAAAAAAAAAAAGATCGACAAAATCTGAAACAAAATCAACAACAAAATTCGGGAAAAAATCGGGAAAAACAAATAATAGGAAAACTGGAAATTATCAGGCCTGATATATATACATGTATATATATGTATATATATATATAGAGAGAGAGAGAGAGAGAGAGAGAGAGAGAGGGGGACACATTTTTGTCCTGTGAATAAAAATTCCAGATGAATGGAAGGTAGTTAGATCTGGGATACTAGAGCTACAAAACTACAGACTCAGATACACTAAAATTTAATATAATGAAGAAAAATGAATGGTTGATCATGTAACAGCCTGAATCTCAATGTCGTCTGCTACAAAAATTCATTTATACCCCCTTCACATACATGGATTTTTCTTACGAGTCCTTACGGATCGCACAAATTCATGGATCTTTCACGGATCCTTACGATTTGGCCACTTATACAACCAATTTAAGAGTTGTTACGAGTTATTACAAGCTATTTACAGTTTATTACAGATTATTACAATATATTTATGGCAAAATTCCACGATTTGTTACGAGTTGTCAAGGATAACTATGAGCAACTTACGTGTTAGTTACGACCTGTTTACGTGTTGTCATGAATAGTTACGAGTTAGTGTTAGTTACGAGTCCTTACAATTTTTAGCCAAAATATAACTGAAAATGAAGCGTTCGAATTTGCAGCTTTTATACCTTTCCCCAAATCGTAAACAATACGTAAGAATACATAAAGTATACGTACCTATTCGTAAAGTACTCGTAACTACAAGTAAAGTGCTCGTAATAACTCGTAACAATCCATAAAGCCATCGTAACATGACCCGAATGAAATCGTAAACAACACGTAAGCACTCGTAATAATCCATAAATAATCCGTAAACAAATCATAAACTAACTGTAACGAATCGTTAAAAAAATTGTTACGAGTCATTTACGGATTCTTGCGAGCAGTTTACGGATTGTTACAAGCTATTTACGAGTTATTTACAGAAAAATCAATCCGTGGACAATCGTAAGAAGATTTTTGACATGTCAAAAAATTTGCCTCTCCTTTCACAGATCCTTAAGAGTGTCTGCGAGTTGTTGTGAGTTGTGACGAGTTATTTACGGATGCTTGCGATTGACAACGAGTTGGCGATCCGTAAGGACTCGTAAGAAAAATCTGTGTATGTGAATAATAATAATAATAATAGTTCGTCCTTATATAGCGCATTTCAGGACCACAGGCCCTCTCAATGCGCTTTACAGATATATATTATTACCCCGGTCATCGGATCCATGCTTACTCGCACACAATGTGTGCACATTCTCCACTCCCTGGGGAGCATTCCAGCCAGTCGCCATTTTACAAGCGCCACTTGCTAATCAAACCACATTAACTTTCGCATCCTACCGGTACCCATTTAACACCTGGGTGGAGAGTGGCAAATGTAGATCAATGTCTTGCCAAAGGACATTAGTGCCGCGGTGGGACTTGAACCGCGGACCTTGTGATCCACAGTCCGGTGACATATCCACTCGTCCACGGCACCTCTACACCTCTGTGAAGGGGGTATTAGTGCAAGGGCATGCTTTTTAGGTGTGTGGAAAGGCCTAGTCTAGAGTGGTTCTAAAACAAAATATATATACATGTGTGTCACCATTGTGTTCATCCTCTCATTTTATTTGAAATGTTTGTAACAGAAAAAAAAAATGTTTCAACTGAATATATCTTTTGCAGTGAAAACATAAAAATAGACTGGTATAACCCATTTACTGTTAGCATTGTTTGGGCAAGCTTACCTAATGTCCTGGAGAATAGATCACGTTTTGACATAACATCCTCTCTTCCTCTCTCTTTCTTGCTCTCTCGTGGTTGCTTAATTCTTTTTGCGCATGACACTTTTTGTATAAAAGGAAAGACAAATACCTCAATCCTGTCATTATCTATCACCATCACCATCAAATATGTTGTTCTGCTAAGCCAGATTGTGAGAGCAGTAATAGTTTTGGCTTCATCTAGCATCAATATTCCCTGCCTTTTGTAAACCACATGTATAATCAATCTCCATTCCCTGAGGAAAAACTTTTTCTGCTCACTATTACTTTCAGCTCAACAACATGTACCTGAAAAATTCTGCACTGCTCAACTTTGTGCGGATTGCCTTCCTGGCAATAGCTTTTGTTATTTCAACTAGTGCTACTCCAATCTGTATCTATGATGGAATTCCTCAATCTCTACCAGCAGAATGTACAACACTGACCATTCAAAATGGAAACTTGGGGCGTCTGTCTTCAGTCTCTTTTAGCCACCTAAATAGAAGTACTAACATACGGACACTGACTATCTCTGATAATGGCATCACTGAGATTACAAGAGATGCCATGCAAAACTTCCCTGCACTGAAACAACTGGATGCATCACAAAATTCAATAGTAAGTCTTCACTCTGTTGTATTTCAGTCTCTGCCTGAACTAACTAACCTTTATCTTCAAGGCAACAAAATAAGCAGCATTTCAAACACTGCTTTTGGAGGGTTAGAAAACCTGAAAGTTCTACGCCTTGATGAAAATCAGCTAAGAAGAATTGATTCATATTTGTCAGATATTCCTAACTTGGAAACACTAAACCTCACTTTCAACAGCATCACAGAGATATCTTCTGATGCCTTTGATGGAATCACCAAACTGCAAGACCTTCTTTTAGGATACAATCAGCTTACTGACATCCCAGAACCTTTCAAAGATGGCAGACTGAAGAAGCTGCACATTCTCAACATCAGAAGTAACCGAATAAACATACCTTTGAACTCTTCACACCTGCACTATGATTACTTAGAAGAACTGTACCTGACCAACAATGACATACCTGGCCTCTCTGGTGATGTCTTCAAGTATCTCAGAAGGCTACAGGTGTTGCACCTGGACTACAATCGCCTGACCAACGTCGATGCTTGGCTTGTACAGCATCCACAAGAAATCGAGGAGATCAAACTGAATAACAACCAATGGGATTGTAATTGCAATGACACAGAGGTATGGGAGCTCCTTGGCAACCAGCAAAACCTTACAATTGTTGAACGAGAATCCACTTTTTGTGTCACACCTACCTCCAGAATAGGAGAGGTAACTTTTGATTTTGTGTCATCTTGTGATAGTTTACCTGGTTTATCGACCCCCGTTCTAACAGGAATAATTGTAGCCTCTGCAATTATTGGCACTTGCATTTTGATGACTGTCTGTATCTACTGCATTCGCAAAAAACGCTTACGGACGATGACAGTGAATCACGATAACCCCAGTCACTGGGCCAGTCCAACAGATGTCTCCAAAGCTGGAGATACCTCGACCCTTCGCTCTCACATCTACGACCTGCCAGATATCAGGAGGAGCAAGGCCGCGATCCATCTTACATTAACAACAAGGTTTTGAGACTGAATCTTCAGAGAAATAGGATTGACCTGAAGACAAGTAGCAAGGATAAAGACTTACCGGTAGACTCAGATAGAGATTACTACTTGGTCCCTATTGAAATGGCAAAGACAAATAGATCACGATATGACAGTGATGATGGAATTGTTGTCTAGTGCTTTTGCGATGTATCTACCCTCATTGTAAATTGTATATTTGTCACCTGTAAATATGCCTTTCTATAATTCTTTTGTCCATATACCTATTTATTCTAGTGCATATTGCCATTGTATCACTCTGCTATACATGTTATTTTATTCAATTTTGTAATTCTTAGTCTTGAATTGGTGATCATCTGAAACTATTTTTACTTTTAAGAAAAATTGAAAAGATGTTCAAAATGGGTAAATGCTTAACAGCTTCATTTTAAAGGTGTTTAATCTAAAATAATATTGAGGTATCCAACTATTGTTTTCAGTGCATGCCCATGAAATACCTGTGGTTTGTTTCTGTAACACGCATGGTGAGTTCTAATTATCTCATATGCCTATTCATGTACTCTTGAAGGACTCCATGGGCTCTGCCCTAGGACCCTCCAGCAAATGACCTCATCCTAATAAATTAAAAAGTTAGGCTTAGCAGACAATACTTCATCAATCATTCTTTTAATTTATTGTACATTTCTCAATCAGACTCAAAATACATTACAACCTTCATGTTTCTAATAGCTGTATGAAAATCTAGAATAAAACTTATATAGTAAAAATTTGCAGACAATTCCATAATATCATAATAATAATTAATGACCAGTTTTCATGACCATTTTAGATTTAGTATAGTCTATGTATTTTAACCACAAATAAGTTATCTGAAATGAGTTTTAATTTCAGTAAATAAATATTTGTTGATATCCCTTTCAAATATTTCTTTACAATTCAGCAGAAATACATCATGTACCATCATGTAACATCATGTACAAAGTCAAATATTCATTGTAAAATGTATTTGCATGAGTTTACTAAAATACTGCATGTTAATGAATATCTACATACATGTACATGTTTATGATCAATTTCCAATCTTAAATGCAAAATACTGTATATCATATTGGTACCTTTAAGTACAATGTAACAATTCAAAGTAAGGACATAATTATTCTGTCATATTGAAAATATCATGTCTGTAGTAGATAATACACACAAATAATTTGTATTTTGTAAACATAAATTAAAAATACCTGTTGATGATAAGTTTATGGTGGAAAATATCATTTTTTAATTAATTGCTGCCTTTCCTATATCTTAAATTACTATAAGATCATATGAAGATGCCGTGAACAACAAAATGGTAAAAAATTGATCACAAGAGCAGATCAGTAGGCTATTGTAATTGTATAAGCACTTGCACCTCCCCGGACAGGGTTATGAAAGAATGATAGAGAGAGAGAGAGAGAGAGAGTGGGGAAGATAGTGCAGTAATAAATATAATTATTGTAAATAAACATAGATTTTTTTTTAAAATAACAACACAACAACAACAACAAATATACGTATAGCCCAAAATATTTTTTAAAACAGGCCTTGTACAAAGAAAAGCCAAAGACAGTGTTTTATATAATTTATCCATGATCTAGCATTTGCTTCATACATACATGGATTAACTTTACCACATACAAGTCAGAATCTAAACCTGGACTAAAGTTAGTAGGCTATTATGCAGGGCTCGACACTAACAGGTGCCCGGGACACATGGGTGCCCAAAATTTAAGTCTGGACCCCCCATAATTTTGTAGTTTTGACAGAGGGCTCTTACACAGATTGTATCAAGTTCAATCCGGACACCCTTCAATAATTAAGTATGGAGCCGTGTGTTATGAATAGTTTAATACCTACCGTATGTAAGTTCTTATTACACAAGACAACCCATGAATCCCTGTCTTCTTAATTGTGGGTCCTTAAGTGTCAAAATAAAATGTATTGTATTAATTTTTTATTCCTTGCTGCTTGAAGGTCAACGCAAAGCTTTTCGTTTGCCCTCTTGAACTCCCTAATTCTTATATAGATTCGCAGGTGTATCAGACACTGCGGAGTCTGGATGCGTCGCTGGATGCATCGCTTTCTTTTTCTAGTGCAATGGTACGGTTTTAGGCCGCTGGTAGGTGAAGTGTTATAGCACAGGTGAACTAAGGTTTTAATTCTTTTCACTCTACTCTTTTTTTCTTTTTGTTCTGTTCGGACTATATTATAGAGATCATGTGATTTGGTTTGGGAGAGAGTGGTCAATGTTGTTATTGGAGGCGAGGCTTGAGCATAAGGAGTGGATTTGGTAGCGAAAGTAGTGAGAAGCCATTTTGAGTTGATTGGAGAAAGACCTGCTGTGTCGCCCTTGAGGAGGGAATTCCTATGACAGTGAGAGTGGGGGAAGATTTTGGGCTTGCTGTTTGAGAGCGAGTGTTTTTCCCCCTTTTATTGCTGCTTTTTGTTTCTGCTGTTGAGAGTGGAACGAGCAGACGACCGTCCTTCGGACACGATCCCTCCGGGAGGCAGGCAAGGGGGTCTTGAATCTACAGAATAACTCCGTTTAGGGTGGTTTTCAACCACACTTTGATGACCCATATTCTACGAGTGACTGATTTCTACTCGGCTGGTCACATCATCATGAGCCATCGAGCCATTCGATCCCGATCTCAATCTGCATGTTGCAACAATCGTCTAACGCATTGGACATTTTCACTTACTCCAATGTTCGAACGCTTACCCTGGTATAATGGCAGTGTTAAAGGGCAAGTCCACTCCAAAAATAACTGACTTTCAATAAAAGCAGAAAAATCAGACAAACCAATCAAAAAAAGTTTGAGCAAAATCGGATAACTAATAAGAAAGTTATGAATTTTTGAAAAAGTATGTAAAACTATGGAACAATGAGAATCACAACACAAATTGCCAAGATGGTTATCAGTTTGTGACGTCATGTCCTCACAACTTATCAATTGCTTTATATAGTTTAATCCCATTAATTTCCCTTTTATCCCCAAAACTTGATTTCCCATGCCTTTGCCCAGGTTATATGATTTGTATCATATTGCATGCATGACATTTCCCAAAACTTGTATGAATTTTGAAGAATTGATACTATTTTCTGAATATTGTATTTCATAATTATTGATTTTTATATAAATAGTTTATCAAAATTCAATTTTTCATGATTTAACTGGACAAAATTACTCTTTATTTGTGCATCCACACAAAAACACATGACTTTAACAATCTAACTTGGATGCTGGTGTGAAGAAATAAGATTCTTAGGGTGAAAATAGGAAATCTATATTATCAATATAAAGAAAATAATTAGTGGATAGTGAGGACCATACGTCACAGACTCATGAGTGAGATGGTTATCAGTTTGTGACGTCATGTCCTCACAACTTATCAATTGCTTTATATAGTTTAATCCCATTAATTTCCCTTTTTATCCCCCAAAACTTGATTTCCCCATGCCTTCGCCCAGGTTATATGATTTGTATCATATTGCATGCATGAAATTTCCCCAAAACTTGTATGAATTTTGAAGAATTGATACTATTTTCTGAATATTGTATTTCATAATTATTGATTTTTATATAAATAGTTTATCAAAATTCAATTTTTCATGATTTAACTGGACAAAAATTACTCTTTATTTGTGCATCCACACAAAAACACATGACTTTAACAATCTAACTTGGATGCTGGTGTGAAGAAATAAGATTCTTAGGGTGAAAATAGGAAATCTATATTATCAATATAAAGAAAATAATTAGTGGATAGTGAGGACCATACGTCACAGACTCATGAGTGAGTTGCCAATTTGTGTAGTGATTTTCAAAGTTTTTCATGTCATTAACAATTCATAACTTTCTTATTAGTTATCTGATTTTGCTCAAACCTTTTTTGATAGGTTTGTCTGATTTTTCTGGTTCTATTGAAAGTAACTTATTTTTGGAGTGGACTTGGGCTTTAATTTAATTCAACCCTCTTAGTAAACTACAATGTGATTCATTTTCTATTTGTCAACGTTGAATATTTGTGAACTCATATTGTATCTTGTTTTCTTGTTTAATTAAAATTACAACTCATTCTCTGCTTGATTGTTTTTATATGTGTGTATCGCCACTAAGCCAACTACAATCTCATTCATACATGATGTGGAAAATTGCCTTTAAAAAACACCACATCAAAAGGAAGGAAAAACACATACAAGTATCTCATAACATTCAGAACACTGACTATATATGCATAAAAGCCTTTGTTGCAAGCCAGTAATACCACTTTTATTTTTAACCTCACATTCCATTCATATGAAAGGTAAAATGGTCTTTAACTTTGCCCAGGCTGCAATTGTTGTCATGGTTTACTTTAATGTAACATGTGTAAACTAGGCTTCAATGCTGTGCACCCCTAGGACTGATACAAACATCTACTCAACTCCAAACTTCCTACTGATAATGGCAGAAGTAAATAATTACTCAGATGCTTAGGGTACTGATGTGGCAGCCAGGCTTAAGCCTGGGACTTGCTGCAAGAAGTAAGGGATTATTTAAATTGTACCTTTCTTTCAAGGACATTCAGGCATATATATATTCTATGTTTATATAGCATTCAATACATCTATGATGTCTCTTAGCACTTTACATATATATCATTTGCCCGGTCATTTGATTCAGGCTTGCCTGCATACAATGTATGCACATTCACCACTCCCTGGGAAGCATCCCAGCTCAGCGCCATTTTACAGATGCTCACAATGCTGAGCAATCTTTTAATGACTTCCGCATCCTACCTAGCATCCATTTAACACCTGAGTAAAGAGAAGCAAGGTAGATGGAATGCCTTGTTTCAGGACGTAAGTGCTGTACCAGGGATCGAACTCATGACCCTTGTATCTCCAATCAATCGTTTGACTACAACACCTCTCAACAAATGCACAGAGGAGGCCTGTCTACATGCAATCTCTAGGCACAGACGCAACCCCTTGAAGCAGGGTGCTATGACCTAGCGAAAGAATTCAGATTTGCCCAAAAATCAATTTTCGACAGAAAAGTGGCAAGAAAGTTTACAAAAAACCCTTTGGTGCAGCCATCACAATCTGTACAGGCCTATAGATTGTTCACTGTTTACAATTCTATCATCTAAAACTCATCTTTTTCAGTTTATAGTTGATCTGATTTTTCTTCCTTTTGTGTTATATTGTATTTTTGTACAAGTATGTTTATGTATTTTCATGTTTTGCACTAGTGCGCCTTGAGCATTTGATTTTTAATTGGATTTGGCGCCTTATAAATCCTATATATTATCATAGTGAAATAATGCCTCATGCATGCCTCACGCATGTTTATATCTTCCACTGCGATAAGGGCATGTTCAATTAATGAAAATTCACACTCAAGCTCGTTGTACTTGCAGTTCAAAATCTTAAAACTCCTTTTATATAAATATATTTGGTTACTTCAGCATGACTTATCTTGGGTTCAGAATTCAGTGGGCAGGCGTGGGCCAGTTTTGTATTACCTCACATTATATTTCCTTTCAGAAAGAGATGAAAACATGATCTGCAGAACATTTTGTGGTGTTCTC